>NW_021025169.1:401495-432741 GCF_004153795.1 Camellia sinensis | reverse complement strand
CCCTAATTTGCCTCGGTGTGGTTCTACATCAATATCCTCATTAAGATGCCTTAAACTAGGCCTAGGAATGCCTAGAATGAAATGAGGATGCAAAGATGCGTTTTAAAAACATTTTCAGAATTTTTAGAAAATAGAGGTCCCGCTCGAGCGTGAATATCTCTGCTCGAGCGGACATGCAACAAAAAGGTTTCGCTTGAGCGTATACTTCCCCGCTCAAGCAGACTGTAAAACAGTCAAAAGTGCTAGATGTGTGAAAATCACGCTCGATAGGTGCTCTACACCCGCTCGAGCGTGAGACACAAGATCCCGCTCGAGCGTCTAATACCCTGCTCGAGTGAACTGCAAACACAACTAAAGTGCTGGATGCACGAATTTCACGCTCGAGCGCCAGTCACCCCGCTCGAGCGTGAGTCCAAAATCTGGAATTCCCAGATTTGAACCTCAAGCTCAAAATCAACTTCAAATGTATCAAATTCGATCCTTTTGGGCTATACTACTCTGTCACGACCCAAACCAGCACCTATAGGTTTAGCACCGTAACCGGCCAGTAATCCGAGATTACCGAAGGCCTGCTTAACAATAGAACAGTAATACAGAGTACAGGGGCTGGCGGAAGCCAATACAGTAATTAAAGTTGTCCAATGAGCTGTGATAGTCTGTATGTAAAAGACTTTTCATACATGTATATACTCAGTACCAAATAGTATGCACAATATTTACAATCTTTCAGGACAGAGACTTAATCCCTATGTAAACAGTACAGTTCAAAAACATTCAGTCTATACAGTATTACAGAACAGTGACAGTTGGGTGAATGTTTCAAAGATCCATTTGAGAAATTGAAACCCAAAGGTAGTTCAATTAAACCCAATTTCAAACCAAATTTCATAAACATGACCTCAATGCAACATACATGAGTTAAATCAACTTTAAAGCTTCAAATACATGCTCAAGTGAGTCAATTTCTTCAAAGACAAGATGAATTCATGGATTTTAACACAAACATGAACATGCATACAAGATTCCCATGAAATCCAACCTCCAAACTCAACAATGTAAACATGCATGCATGGTTTGAGCTACAATACAACATACTAGAGCCAATTCTAGACTTAGCTCTCTAAACTACCACGATCCATGCTAGATACAACTTAGATACATAATTAAGAGAGCGATTTCTCTACCTTATGTCTTCAATTCAAGTGTAGAAGCACAAATATGCAAGAATCCCTTCAATTTCTCTCAATCTCCAAGCCAATTCTCAAGAACTCAAGATTTTCTCCTACCCTCTCTCTCTCTAGTCGGTTGTGACTCTCAAAATGGGCTGATGAAATGTTTAGTCAGGAGTGTATGAAGTGGAGAAGAGTTGCCTAGATTAATCCACTAGGTGGCAAATTGGTAAATAGGGCCAAC
Organism: Camellia sinensis; assembly: GCF_004153795.1. Lineage (NCBI taxonomy): Eukaryota > Viridiplantae > Streptophyta > Magnoliopsida > Ericales > Theaceae > Camellia > Camellia sinensis. The sequence goes on along the minus strand of NW_021025169.1, from coordinate 431,328 downwards.
TCTTGTAATCTAACTTATTTTAATCTAATTTAATCATACCAAATCGCATTTTAAATAAATATACCATTAAATCACATAATTTATAATGATCATAAAACATTAATCAATTTTTGATTCGGCCGCCGATAAGGCCTTCAATTCGCAATTTAAACACATAACATGAACAGATAATTTACCAGTCAAACAGAGAGAAATGCAATTAAACTCATATACTCAATCAATTAGTTCAGACTTTCAGTCAATCAGTCAATTAACATGCTTAGTCTCAGTTTAGCAGTAAACAGTGGTGAGGGTTGTCACAACATGCATCTGACCCAACCCAATTGAGTGGTCTGTTTTGCTGATCATTATTAGAACTTTTCACTGTATAAGCTTTGTTTGCTTAATTACATAATAAATTTTGTCATAATTCTTCTTATTCTTCTTTGATTGTTTGAATTATTTTGTTTGCTAGCTAACAAAGTCAATACAAAGAAATTATGAATATATTCAAGTTTTATCAGTGTTTCTTTGCTTAATTAAATGATAAATTTGGTTGTATATCCATAAATTTTGCATGGTTTGCCTACTTCATTGATATCCTTCTTTTATATAGATGTTGTGAGCTCTCTTATGACATTATCTATGCCAGAAAGAAGATCTTTACCAGCAAAAACCCAAAAGCAAGAAGAGAAACAAAACAAACAAAAAAAAAAGCAACAAGGCAACGAAAAAGAAACTGCAAGAACAGCAACAACAACCAAACAACAAGAAAGGGAGAAAAAACAGAGACATCAAAAACAAGAACCTGCAGATGAAGCTCAATAACATGCAAAAGCAAAAGAAAGAATAAGAATAAGGAAACAACAAGAATCCATTGAAGATAATAAACAATAGCAACTTATATACATGTCACACGTGAATTGGTGCAATGAATTCCTTCCCAACTGTTGCCACATACATCTGACCCAACTGAATTGAGTGGTCTGTTTTGCTGATCATTATTAGAACTCTTCACTGTATAAGCTTTGTTTGCTTAATTACATAATAAATTTTGTCATAATTCTTCTTATTCTTCTTTCATTGTTTGAATTATTTTGTTTGCTAGCTAACAAAATCAATACAGAGGAATTATTGCTTAATTAAATGATAAATTTGGTTGTATATCCTTGAATTTAGCATGGTTTGCCTACTTCATTGATATCCTTATTTTATATAGATGTTGTGAGCTCTCTCATGACATTATCTATGCCAGAGGGAAGATCTTTACCAACAAAAACCCAAAAGCAAGAAGAGAAAGACAAGAAAGAGACAAAAAAAGCAACAAGACAAAAAGAAAGGAAACAACAACAAGAGAAACAACCAGCAAACAAGAAGAAAGGAAGAAAAGACAGAGACAACAGAAGGATGAACCTGTAAATGAAGCTAAAAAACAAGGACAATAAAAAGAAAGAACAACCGAACACCAACATCAGAAAAGAGCAGAAACAACAACCAAGCCCCAACAAAACAAACAAGAACCAAACCAGCACAAACCAGAAAGCAAGAAGAAAATAGATGGAAGAAAAACAAGAAGTGATCAAATTCGTGACCATGAAGCAAAATATGTGTACCGCTCAAACATGCAATCCCTCATCAGATTCTTCAATGCCATGAAACTTGAAAAGAAGCATTTCCAAATATTGAAAAAGACTCTTTTCTTCCTTCTAGTTGACATTTTGTCAAAGAAAAAGGTGCAAAAAGTAGATTCAATAAAATATGATGATATGGTTGCAAAAATCTTGCAAACATACCAAATGGATGGAACCACATTTCAAATTGGAGGGAAGAAGCTGAAGTTGAAAAGAAATGATTTCAAGTTAATTTTTGGGATTACATGTGGATAAAAGAAGATTCATCTTGTATATGGAAGAAAAAATGACATACATTTGGTAAAAAGAAGGAAAATAAGAGAGAATAGAATGACAAGTGCTTCAATCCAAAAGTTGATAACCAAACTTTTGAGAAGCAAGAAGAAGCAAGACAGAGAAGATGTTGTGAGGCTTGTGTGCCTCTTGATTTGCTTGCTCTTGTTATATCCTGGGACTGGCACTACAATTGGTTGGGGGTTCATGAAATATTTTGAGGATATTGACAAAATGAAGTCTTATGATTGGTGCGACACAGCAAAGGCATAGCTCACAAAATCAATAGAAAGAAACATCAACCAAATTGATAAAGTGTCTGGATGTGTGATGGTCCTATTGGTAAGTAAATATCTCACTTATAACTTATGAACTATAATATTTACGTTTACTAAATACTTGATTATAACAATTTTTTTTTTGTTTTCAACAGTATTGGATATGCGAACACACCAGCACCATCAAACCCAATGCCAAAAATGCAATCCCAAGATTTGTTAAATGGAACATCACATGTTTGGGATAGCAATTGGCAAGTTCATCCTTGCAAGAGCTAAAAGATATTGTGGTATGCAATGCTAACCTTTGTTTTGTTTAAACAAATGATGGATTTTCTTATGCAGTGATAAATTTTTATTCACACTGATAAATTTATTTAATTTGCCTAATTAAGTGACAAATTTCCCTTAGTATATCTAATTGAGTGATAAATTCTTTTATCCAGTGAATGTTTTTTTATTTGTCTACTGTGCATGAGTTTTGTTTAATATTTACTTTATTTGTGTTACTTTATATTCGACTAGAATTGATTAGGTTTTTGTATTGATAAATTTATCTGTAAAAATGAATTGAATTAGACATTTTGTCTTATATTTACTTTATTAGCTTACTTTTGCTAATTCAGTGATAAAATTTGATATACAATGACAGGTTTGCTAACTATGCCTAGTTCAGTGATAAAATTTGCTATAACAATCATAAATTTACTATGCCTAGTTGAGTGATAAAATTTACTATGAGAAATTTATCTCTAAAATTTGTATCATATCATTCATTTTTTAAATTTTCATTTATATAGGAGAACAATTTGAAACACACAGATTAAGAGAAAAAAATATACCGAATGCTGCTAGGAGAAATTCAGGATAAAGATGAAGATGAACATGAAGATGAAGATGAAGATGTTGATTTTCAGCAAGAAAATTAGGCTGAAAATTCTGAAAAAGAAGAACAAACATTGACTGAAGACAAATCCAAACATCAAACATGGGAACCAATTCCATACAAAATATGCCCTGAAAAGAAAAAGAAAACAGTACCCTTTGAATCAGAAAATAGTGAAGCAAACAAAGTTGACAAAGAGCCTGAAGCAGATCCAAATCTGGTAGAAGTACTTGTTTTTGAGATGATAGAAGACGACATGCTCAAAATAGAAAAGTTAAAAATGAAAAGGGACATCCTTCAAACTGCAAATGATAACCTGCAACAGCAACTCAACAAGCTGAAAAAGAAAATACAAGAACAACACAAAAAACAAATGCAAAGGAAAGATGAAGAAATCAAAATACTCCATGAGAGAATTGAAACATTGGCTGAGGCAAACAACTACTCGGAAGAACAACACACACAACAGCAACCTACAATGAAGAAATTAAAAACTTCAAACGAAATTTTCAATATCCTACCAGAAAAATCAAGGCAAAATCTCATTGCACATTGGGTGAATACAAAAAAAAAATAACAATCTTCTCTCTTGACTCCTGTTTACTTTTGCCGACTGTTTATCATTAACTCATATTGAATTTATAAGTATCAAATATTCCAAAAATATTAATAAATTTATTATTCCAACACAAATAACCTTTTTTTTAACGATCAGCCAGTGTGGCAAGGATCTCACCATGGAACCTATATCTACTTAAATGACATTGACAAAATATTGAAGGGTCAAGATTTGGTAGGCATTGTAAGTTGAATTTGTAACTAATTAAAATAACATTTTAGTGTTTGATTTATATTAATTCCTTGTTTTGTTTTTTGTTTTCAACATAGGTAATAGATGCATATGCAGAACATTTTCTTGCACAAAAACAAGGAACAACATCATTCGTATTCATTTCAAGTTGCCATGTAAGTAACTAGTTTGCTTAATTGAGGAACAACACTTGTTTTCTTTTTTATCAATGTATAACCTCTGTTTGCTTAACTGAGTAACTAGTTTCAAACAAATGACACTACCTTCCCTCTTCAATTGGCCCTGTTTCCTAATTCAAAGCTTGACATGTGAAACAAAAAGTCAAGCAAACCAAACCAGAATTTCTGACTCAGATTTTCTAATCACTGTTCCATATTTTGACCTTGTTATTGTGGTGCCACAGTATGAGTAAATCCCAGACTTTGATTAAAAATTCTGGGCACTTTTTTGGGTTTTCAAAACTACTGCATATGATATTGAGAACTTCAACAAATATTGAGATGTCTTGAAATTGAAATAGCTTGATTATATGCTATAATATTGCCGGACATAGTTCACTTTCATTTTGTTACTGGTGGAGCCTCATAGAGCTCTTGTTTGATGTAATTTATTAAGTAACGAACAACTTTCATTACAACTATGGAATGGAGAGAATCATCATATACATATATATTACTAGATGTGCACACTCACATGAGTGTACTGCAAATAAGCAGTATGGATATATAGCCTGTTACAGATCATTTGTGAATATTTACATAATGAAAGAGAAGCATAGTATAGATATATTAGCGGATATAAAGATCCATTTCACATGGAGGAGAAAAAAAGCCCTCAAGACACCAATAGATGTGTTCTCTTTATATGTAGTATAGATGAATTTTGCAATGCACTGATACATTTTGATATGGATTGATAAAATTTTGATCACAGTGACAAAAAGTTTCATACTCACCACCTATTTAATTTGAAAAAGTTTAAAGTTAAATTAACATTATTTTTATTTATTTATATTTGTTAGCACTTGTTCACTACAAAAGATGAGGAAGCAAGACAAAGAATGCTGAACAAAATGATGTCAGAAGCCATGAAAGCAAGATACCTTCTCTTTCCAATCCACCAAAATTTTCACTAGACAATACTTATCCTTGACATTGAAGAAGCTTCACGAAAATTCTACAATTCAATGAGACCAAGGGGAACAATGACTAAAGATCCACACTTCAATGCTGCAAATGAAGTGGTAAAAATCTTTTCACTATCAAACTTACCATTAATCCAATACATATATCCTGATCCATGCTTAATTATACATCAAAAATTTATATAGTAATATATTTTTCATTCTTTAAATCCATGGTTTCTCATTAATTGTTTCAACTGACTTTCTAATACAACAATTATACAAATGTATATGTTGTAGAGAGAGGTAATTGAAAAATACATAAAGGATGAGAACCCAACTCTCATTCACCCTGATAAATTTCAACAGCAGACAGAGAACGTCATCAACAGCCCACAACAAGAAGGCACATCGTAAGTTTATCAATAACAAAACACTGTTATTAAAAAAAAAAAAAAAGCAACAAAACCAAATTATAATATTTTGTTTTCAAAATGTTTTTGCAGGCTTGATTGCGGAATCCTTGTTTGCTACATCATCAGGCAATATGTTTCCAATAACAACATAATGCCTACTTTTTCCAAGGACGAATGCAATCAATTGAGAGGTGATATGTTAACTATCTTCTTGACTGACCAACAAGTTCCTCAACTACAAATAACTGATTAAAACATTGATGACTTGCCTCTGCAATAACCAACAGATCTGGAATAGAAGAAAACAAAAGGAAACACTGATTCATTTGGTTGTTAGAATGTCAATACTTCATACATTTTGTTTGTTTGCTTGTTACAGTGTTACCTGTATTTTGATGATCTTGGTTCTTACTTTCCTCCAATGAATATTACAATGCTTTGTTGTTACAATATCAAAGTTATGGACAGTGCTTCGTTGTTACAATGTCAAAGTTATGGACAATGCTTGCTTGTTACAATCTCGCTTTAATAAAACATTCAGTTTTTTTTAGCCATATCGTTACCAGACCTGGTTTTTCATATCAGTCTTGTTATCCAAATTTCATTCAAAAAATTGATTCTAATCTGAGTATTTGTGTTGAATTTAAAAGGTAATAACAGGTTTGGAGTCACTATACTTATAAATTTATTTTTTATAGTGTTTTGTTTACCCTGATAAATTTATCACTATTTCAACAAATTTATCACTGTGAACACTGATAAATTTACCAATTTTCAAACAAAAAGACCAGCGACTCTCTCTCTCTCACATTCTTTTTCCCCAATTCAAGTAAACAAAACACTATAAAAAATAATAAAAAATTTACCTAATTGAAAATTAAAACACAAACACTATTACATTGTCCAAATTGGAAATTAAAATACTGTTACAATTTGTAGATATTCCCAACTTTGAGAATGAATGTTAGAACATGCCACCCTTGGTGATTTCTGAATAATCAAAACCATTTGATACTTCAGTTAAACAACTCAAACATCCAAAGCTAGCTTCTAAGTGACCACAAAACAGTATGCAGACTGAGAACTTGCTAAACCAGATAAACATGGTAGTTGATCTTAAAATTTTTGCTTTTTAAAGCAGTTAACACAGTAGATATGCAATTATGTATTCTAGAGATTTGATCTACACCTTTGTATTGTGGAAATTTTTCCTAGGAAAACTAGATAACTCTAGACAATGATAAATTTATCACTGTAGAAAATAACATTTGCTTGGATATGACAGTGATAAATTTATCAACCACTGACATAAATGTAATAAACCATCAACTCTTCCCAGACAATAAGTGATAAATTTATCATTTTTCAAAATAACAAAATTCAAGAACCACATTACTGGTAAATTTATCATTCTTACAAAAAAATAATCCATCAACTTGTCCAAACCAACTAGTGATAAATTTATCACTTTATAAAACACCAAAAACAACAACTACATTTAACCCAAATCAAATAATATAAATCTGTGAAACTTAATCCTGTAAAAAATCAGCAAAAAAGATAATTTCTAATCAACAAATTCCTCAATCATTTAATGCAAGTACCAGAATGATACATCTTTCCAAAAATACTCAATCATTCAATGCAAGTAACACCTCTCAACTCTCAAACAAAGTAATTCAATTAAAATCAATACAACTGAAGCAGAGCTTCTTTACATATCTTCCGATTATGAGTTCCCATCTTTCCACACCTACTGCATCTAATTCTCTTGATTTCGCCCTTAGAAGGTATTCTCTCCATTCTTGGATGTCCAGCTGGTCTCTTACAAAGAGGAGGTAAAACAATGTCATCATTAACAACTATATTTGGCTTCCACATACTGGGAACTGGATAGATAGAATGTGAATAAGAATCACAATAACTACTAACACGGTAGTAATCATCAAAAAAGCAATTCAGATCCTTCTCACTCTTTTTTATAGCACAAAAACCATGTTTGCAAGGAAAAGAATCAATTTCCCACAATCGACAAGAACAACAACGTTTCCTAATATCAACCATAATTGAATGATCCAATTGGATTTCATAAATGTCATCGCTACATTTCTTAACTATCCATACTTTTGTATCATTAAAAGCTTCTTCTAACTTTTTCTCTGCAAAAAGACAAACAATACGATTCCACTTATTCCCAACTTCTCTCCTTCTTGACAATTGCTCCATTAGTTTCACCCGTATAGCATCAACAAGACTAACTGAAAACAAATGGCATTCATCCCTAATCCATGAATTAAAAGATTCCGCAGCATTTGTGCACATTTCACCATACTTCTTGCCTTAAAAATAAGCGTTACACCAACACTCATTAGGCAAATCCTCAAGAAACTTCTCAACACTACGACCACAACGACCCTTAAATTCTTCAAATAGCTCATTAAACAACTCAATAGTAGGAGCATATGCACATCTACTAAAAAGAGTAAGCAAATACTCTTTAGATTCACGACTCTTCACTGACAAATAAGTCTTCAAGTTTGTTTTCGAATCCATTAGAGAAAAAGAATGAGAAGAAAATGGAAAGACCTCAGCTAAAGCTTTCAAATCCTTCATGTCGATCAGTTTGAGTACAATGCAATATCCTCTCCGGAGTCAAAATACCTAATAACTTTGACAAGAACCAATGCCAATGTCAATATACTTTCACGCAAAACATAAAAGCGCACCAATTACAAACAAAATATATATACACGTTATCAATAACAAATAAAAAAAATTACAAAAAGAAATCAAAACACAAAGTATATAACATATAGCACCAGCCATAGATAAATTTATCATTGTATAAATATAAAAATTTAACAAAAGTATACAGCATAAATTTATCACTAATAGATTGACCATACTCAATTATCAGCACTCTCCAGTAACAAAAATGATAGAATTATCACTGTTTCAATAATAATAACACAAAGACACAAAATATTCCTTGGTTACCATCTTTTGCCGTAGCAGCCAATAAACAACCTTTGTGTCTTCCTTTCAAGAAAGTTCCATCAAGCATCCACACAGACCAACAATACTTGAAACCATGAATACATGCATCAAAAGCAAAATACAAGCTTTTGAAATGTCTTCCTTTACTATCAACATCAAATTCCATATCAAAAACACTCCCCAGATTACAATCATTATCGGCATCAACATACCAACGAAGATCGTCAAATGATAATGAATAGTCACAAAAACAAGACCCCTTGCTTTTTCAACACCTATCCAAGCTTGCCGATAAGAAACTTTTGTTCCATAATAGTCCTCGAAATCACAAACCACCTCACTAACCGATGTCAAAGCCTTATTACGATTATCACTTGAAATTAGCCCACCAATCATACTTGAAGTCATCCTAGCATGTTTAATTGTACGAAAAGAAGATCCACAAGTATGAACATCATCAAATTGTTTAATAACAAAAGCTTAACTATAATTTTCCACTCTAGCATGCACGCTCCATAAACATCCCAAATTAGCCCTTCTCTTACAATGAACAGTGACACGATCCTTATCATTCTTAACAAAATCAAAATTAAAACCGGAATGAATAGAATACTTTGACAACGCATCTCGAAATTCAACAACTTCTTGAGCAAACCTTTGTCCCACTCCTTCCATACACTTAACTCACCCATCGGAGAGTAAAGGTATCCGTTGATTTGAATAAAATGAAGGCAAAAAATCAGTTTCACAAACAACACTACTATTACTACTACTACTACTACTAGTTTCACCATCACAAATCATATAACCTTCACCCAAAGAACAACCCTTTGCAAAAACATCAATACGATGAATATCACAAGAAAGTGCCAGTCCAACTATAACCTCCAAATCCTCTTCACTTTGTAGACCACAAGAAAAATGTCCAGGCATTGAATACGATATATTCATAGAACTACCAACTAACTCACTCCACTTTGCACACAATTTATATACTAAATCCTTGAAATTAAATCCATCATTATACTTGATAACCAATGTCACACCTCTAAACTTGCACATAAGAATCAAACAATTTTCCATCACTATAAATCCTGCAACAAACAACAATTACATTTCAGCAAACAACTCAAACACCCTAAAACAAAATCAAATACAACGATAAAATTATCAACCAACTCAAACACATCCAAAAACCAACACAAATAACTTTAACAGTTAACACCTCCAAAGACCAAGAACAGTGAATAAGGCTTACACTTATTAGACATGGTAACTCGATTTGAATCCTACCATTACATTATGCAACATTTTCATCTCCTATTCCCATACTCACTCATAAATTTATCACTGTTGAAAAAGTTAATCCAACATCACCCCCAAAATACACAGTGATAAAATTATCACTGTATAAAATAACAAACCAACACGCGTGTTCAATCAACACAATTTCGTAACCAAAAAAAATAAAAATCTAAAATTCAATCAACAAATACATATCTCAAAACTTTCAATATCATGATCAAAACACAAATTCAATCGCAACAGAAACAATAGAGTAACAACAATATCACCACAAAATCAAAATAACCTACTCAAACTAAAAAGAACAAAAACATTGAAATTGAAATCAAAATCAAACATACCAGTTGACCTAACTTCACAACACCGCAAATCAGAAAATGTAACTATACACCAAACGCGAAATCGCAAATAGGAAGAATCACCAAGCACGCAATCGCAAATCACAAATCGCGAAGATACACCAAGTGCGAAATCAGAAATTACGAAGCTCCACAATAATACAGTAGCAAATCATGAAATTCCACAGAAATCCAAATCACAAACACAATATTTTCATGGAAAATCCAAACAGAAACGCGCCAGAACAGGGGAGGGGCAAAACGCTACAAAAAAAAAGGCTCAGGACCTGTTGGTGCACAAGATGAAAAGTTAGGACTAAGAAGGGAATAAGTGCAAAACTCAGGACCGACCAGTAAAAAACCCTTAAAGGGTCAATAATGTTTAAATTTTAAGTTAAAAATTTATTATTTTTCATGTGTGTATATAAAATGTATCAAAATCATGCATCAATGCAATCGTGGGAAGCAATTTTGAAAATAAATTTGGTATAGTAAACATAAATTATGTTGTTGGTCTATTTTGAGAAATAGATTAAAAGTTTATTTTTTGACATATTTAAAAAAAAATGCATAAAAAAATAGATAATGTGATTAAAAAAAACATAAAAAAACTAAATAGCCAATAAATTGACTTTTAATCTTATTCCACAAAAATAAGCCTTAATCGGCAGTCATTAGAACTTAATAATAACAAATCAAGTATTCAAATTTCCTCATGGACAAAAACAAAATAAAAATCATAAGCACTTATCTAAATGGGCCATCTACAAAACAAAATAGGGTGTGTTTGTTTTGAAGAATTAGGTTATGGCATCAGACTATTAGTCCTATTGGACTAACAGCTATTGTTTGTTTCAAAAGTTTTGCTCCAGACTAGTAGTCCCCCCAGACTATTGGTCTCATATTTGTGGGACTATCCTATTCCATGGGGGGTGGGATAAAAATCATGGAATAACTCATCTCATGGGATTAGCCAATGAAATTACATTTTTGCCCTCTAGTATTTAATTATATATTATATTTAGTAAAATTTAAAAAAATTTAAATGTCTCAATTTAAAAATAAAATAATTTTATTTAATTTTATTTTTATTTTAATTGTTTAAAATATTTTTTATAGATATTTTATTGATGTTTTATTTTAAAATTTTATTTATATTTTATTTAATTTCATTATTTAAATTTTAATAGATGTTTTATTTTATTTCATTATTTCATTATTATTATTATTTAAAATAAATTTATTTAAAATTTTAATTAAAAAATAGCATATATTTATATTTATATTTAATTTATTTATTTTTTTTAAAATAAATTTATTTAATTGGGAAAAAAATAAAATAAGATAAATTTTTATTTAATCTAGTTAAAAATAATTAAAATATTAAAACTATGTTTAATATTGCTATTACTTAGTAAATAATTGAAAAGAATAAAATAGTCATTTGAGTATTTATTATTTTTCATAATATCCCAAACAAGCATTGGATTTACTAAAAATAGTCCAATCTAAACATCTAATTTCATAACTAAACAAACATAAGATACAAATCTAGTCCAACCAAATAGTCTGGAGACAATGTATCCCACAACTAATAATCTGATGAATTATAATCTCCTATTATTCAATCCGTCCAAACAAACACGCCTAACGATAATAATAAAGATTAGGACACATTACCTTTTTGACAATGACTATGCATCCGTTTGACCCGATTCAGCAAATGCCACCACAATCGTGATTGGCCCATTTAGATAAATGTCAAAGTTATATGATATATCAACTACGATACAGACCACTAAAATAAGACCACTAAAAGCAGCTCTAATGACGTGGCATGCCTAAAAAAAAATTAAAATAGAAAGAAAAAAGGAAAAAGACAAAACACAGAGGAAAAAGACAATTTAATGCTCTTTTAGTGCTCTTCTTTTAGTGCTCTAAATCATTTTTCATGATATATATTGTATATAATTGTGTAAAATTTAATTGTAAATTAAAGAGGCTTGCTCTCCAAGAATTTTATTTATTTATAATTATTTTTTGGGCAAATTACATATACACCCCTCGAGGTTTGGCTAAATTACAGATACCCCTGAGGTTTCGGAAATTACATCCCGCCCCCTGAGGTTTGTATTTTCATAACAATTTGCCCCCTGAGGTTTATATTTCATAACAAATTACCCCCTAATTTCTTATGCAAATATAGCATTCAGGGGGAATTCGTAATTTCTCAAACCTCAGGGGGCATCTGTAATTTAGCCAAACCTCGAGGGGTGTATATGTAATTTGCCCTTATTTTTTTAATGTGTTGAATTCAACAAAGTCAAAAAATGGTGGGCTGCACGATATCGGTTTTTCACCGGCAACACAGGTCATCCCAGTGGTAGATCCCGTGGGTCATGGTGGCGGATTATAATTTGTACAATTGTCAAAAAGTAATGCTAAAACTTTCAAAATTTTATCAAAATTTTTAAATATGTTATATGAGTGTTGATTCCATCTAAGAGTCATGTTGCGTGGGTCTTATATTTATGTATGATATTTAATAAAAAAATTTAATAAAAAATTTGAATTTTTAACATTTTTTATTATCAAAAAATTCATTAGGTCTATTTTGAGAAATATATTAAAAGTTAGCTTTTTAATTTTATATAAAAAATATATAAAAAAATAGAGAGATGACGTGATAAAAAAAATCAAAATATTAAAAAATTAACTTTTAACCCAATTACCAAAATAAGTATTTGTTTTTGTTTTTGTTTTATGAAAATTGTCAATGTTGGAATTTCTTATGCTATATGATTATTAGAGAGTAATTTTCTATTTCTAGAGTTATGCAACGACACGTGTGCAATAAAAAGTTATATATTCTTATGCTATATGATTATGAGAGAGAGTAATTTTCTATTTCTAGAGTTATGCAACGACACGTGTGCAATAAAAAGTTATATAACTTTCATTTTATTTGATTTGGTTTTTAAAATTTATTTTTTGATTTAAAAAAGGAATTTTTCTTAAAGTTCTTGATAAAAAGATTTTATAAAATAAAAGATAAGATCCCTTAACATTTTTACAGAGAAAATTCAACTTAGAGAAATTTTATCTGACTCAGAGAAATTTCATCCTGATTCAGAGAAATTTCAATTTTCATAGAAAATTTTTTCCGTGACAGGCAAAATTTCTTTGAGTTGAATTTTTTATGTGAAAATATTGAGGGATCTTAGCAAATAAAAAAATCTTAGACCTCTTCTACTGCACAAAAATAGAGAGAGATATTCACTATTTTTTCCTTAAAAGAGGAAAAGCAATAAAATTATTTTAACAAAATCAAATACTGAAAATATATTTAACCCTAAAAATGAGAAAAATACATGAAAATTTCCACCAAATTAATTTTTAGCCTTTTAGTTTTTCTTTTAATAAAAAAATACATTTTGAAAATGAAACTAAATAGAATATTTTTGCAAGAAATTAGTAATTTTAATTTTTTTAAAGTTTCATTTTACATGCCTGAATTTTAAATTTCAAAATGTTTAACATCAACTCTTGTGTTTTTATATACAAATACACAAAAATGTATTTTTGTTTTTATATACAGAAATGTGTTTTTACCAACTTTCCAAAACACTACTTAAATAGGTGAAAAATGTGTTTTTCTTATTTAAAATACACTATTCATCCTTTTTAGTGACAAATAAAATAAATGTATAATTTATGATGTGGTTCAATTCATTTGAAAGGAGACTAGTGATAAATTATGTAAACCTGAAGTAAACCCTTCAAACCAGGGTCGGAAGCCCTGCCCTACATCTAAATTCAGCCATTCATTAACACGTTTTTTTTCAAAAGTCAAATTTACAAATCAGTGTAATTTTATAAATAAATAAAAAGAGTTAAATTAATGATAAAATTTATAAATATTAATAATTAAACAAATAATTTTTTTCACTAATTTATAAATATTTTGACTAGAGTTTTTTTGGCTAAAAAAACACTAAAGAAAAAATAGACTAAATAAATTAATAAGACAAAATGTCATATTCAAATCATAATTATTTTATTTTTTTCTCATAAAAATTAAAAAAGTTAAAAAAGTAAAAAACAAACAAACTTTTAATCGCATGCTATAGTCCAACAGCCAACTAAAAAAGTCAATTGGCGTTACTGACAACAGTTAACTTTTTAACTTTTTGAGTAACTTTTTGACTTTTTGGCTTTTTTGGAACATCCCAAACTTGGCCTAAAGAAAAAATAGACTAAACAAATTAATAAGACAAAATATCATATTCAAATCATAATTATTTTATTTTTTTCTCATAAAAATTAAAAAAGTCAAACCAAACAAACTTTTAATCGCAAGCTATAGTCCAACAGCCAACTAAAAGAGTCAATTGGCGTTACTGACAACATTTTAGGAGTATTTGAAATGATTTAAATAAATGTATTTTTTTAATTTTTTACAAAAAAGATGTGAAATATAAATTGAATTTAAGTAATGTAATAGAGAAATGATATAATCCAAATAAAATGATTATGGCCCGAATAAGATTATTATTTTTGACACATACTAAACGCCCCCTTAAAAAATATATATTTTTATAATAAATAAAAAATTAATTTATAAGTCATAGTTAAAACAATCTTTAATCTTCGTTGAGAGACGGGATTGAGCGGCTATTACCGGTGGAGCTGACCTCGTCTACCTTCCACTTTCTAGTGGTCTGTTTCATGACCACGTCTACTCTCCACTATCTGGAAAATTCTTGACCTCTGCTGCAAGAAACGTAAAGAAAATAGATTTCTTTCTATATATATATATGTATAATCATTACTCTCTCTCATCCATTCAATCCCTTTTCATAAACCTCCTTTTTAGCTCCTCGTACAAGGTTCAGTGAATCATTGCTCTCTCTCTCTTTCTCTCTCACTACACTGCTGTTTGTTTTTTCTCTTCCTCGGAGGTACGCAAATGTCACACTAGTTTCTCATCATCTTTGTCATCTGTTGCTTCTCTGCCTTTGATTCGTTTACGTCTTCTACTTTCAACTCATAGGTTTTTTCAATGAACAACAATGATTCATCTCCCTTTCCCCCATCCCCTTTGACCCCCCCTTTCTCTCATTGGTTATATTTTCTTTTTCTTTTTCTTTTTTTTCCTACTCCTCAAATCACCACCCGTCACATGGCAAAGGGGGTGAAGGGGTGACCCCCAAAAGGGGGTCCCAAGCATTATTCTTTCAATGAATTACTAGCAAACTTGTATGAACTTTCTTAGTTGCTGTAGGAGAGGGTTCAAGAAAGGAGTTGGAAAATTCGAAAGATCTTCGAAAATTCTTGAAGAACAATTTTGAATTCTCTAGAAGATGATAAGAGGCTTAGATTCTTCAATAGTCTCAACTTAAGAACACAACAGTAAAGGAGATGGTGGAGATAAGAGATTGGGTGAAGAAGGAGGCAAAATAGTTAGAGAGAGAATAATGGCAAGGCTCTCCCATGGATCTCCTACTTTCACTCTCAAGGTTGATAATGGAGAAGGGAAATTAGTTCTTTCCCAAGAGTTAATTCTCCAAAAATTCATCCCTTGTAAAGCTATGAGTGAGTGCTATTTATAGGCACCTCATGATGTAGGATGGAGCCCATGTGCAAGGCACATGGGAAATATTCTCTCTAACCACTTTGTCCGAGGAGGTAACCTCTCCGAGAATAAGGAAAACCCCGAGGAGGAGATCAACCTCTCGGCGAACTCTTCTTCTTAGCCACACCTAAACCAATGATCCCCAATCATCTCAAAGGGTCAGGGGTAGTCCCAGATGACGTCCTGCCGCATAAGGGTCAGGGGTAGTTCAAGAGAACGCCCTGCCGCAAATATTGCCGAGTCTCAAGGACCCCCTAGATCGTGCCACCTCGACCCGGGTATAGGCTAGTTTAACCGAAGAGTGAATTTATCTCCACTCACCGTCCTCGGGATCGGGTCCTTTGTTCGGACTCCATGACGCCCATGGTTCTGGTACGTAGACCCGGAAAGCTCCGAGCCCGCAAGTGTTCTGGGACTCATTAACGGAGCGACTTCTAGATTGCATTTGAATCCGTTCGAAGCCAAGTGCTTCGGACCTCTAGGTTCGTGGATCCGAACCCTTTTGAGTCCGAGTGCCTCGGATCTCTAGGCTTGCTCAATAATTTTTCGAGTCCGAGCCCGAGTAAGTCTCTAGGTTCGTGGATCCGAACCCTTTCGAGGTTTAGAGCGATTCAGCCTGTTTAAAGGCGATAAATCTAGGCCCACCGATTCTTGGACTTGCGATAAATTCGGGCCCACTAATCTTGGGCTATTGGGCCTAAATAATTTAGTGGGCTCAAATTAGCCCCTCTTACATTTGCCCCTTGCGTGTATGAGAAATTGTAATTTTCTCGGATATGCATAGTTTCACCTTGTCTGCCATGCTCCGCATTACGTCTTCGGGAATATTTGGTCTTGATAGAGTCTAAAGATAAAGTTGAAAATTCACCGTAATTTACAGATAAAATCGACAAGTAACATTAAAATAAATAAATAAATAAATAACTCCCCTTCTTTTTTTTTTTCTTTCTAGAAGATTCAATAACCCTTCAGCTTTTTGTAAATTCACTCTAGGTGCTATTTTTTTTCACACACCCAAAACATGTTCTGTCTCTAGCAACGTGAACCCATTTTATGGCAACCAAACAAATCTTAGCAAACCGTTATAGAGAGAGAGAAAAAAAGTTTTTGAGAGGCTACCCCAAACCACACCTTTCCTTTTCTGGTTAGGCAACCCAGCGGATCCATCCACATATAGATATATGTATATATATAAATAGTACATTCCAAGAATATTCTAGCATCACGCCTCCTCTTTTTTTCTATTTAAGGACAGGTGTAAAACCCTAAATCTCACCCATTTTCTTTGCTCATAGCTGTTCCAGGTGTCTCTCTTTCTGCAGGCACCAACCCAGCTCCTTTCTTCTTCAACAAAACAAACCTTCTTTTCCAACGAAGCTCCGAAGCTGCTACACCAAAAGCTACTGTTGGTTGCTCACAAGACCAACCTAGCTTGCTGCCACTCCGAGCGCCGTCGTCGTTACCGAAGACCCACGCTACCTTGCACACCGTCGGCGGCCACAAACCTTCCTCAACTAACCAGCACCGACGCCACTGCTTGCTCTAGTGCCAACCACACACGTCGCCCTTTCAACGCGTCGTGTGCATCATCGCTGGTCCCGGCCTCGCTCGTCCACTGCTCGTGCACGCGGCTTGCGCCGTCTCTGCCCTGCCTCGACTTATGGCCTCCGCCGTTTGATGCTTCTTGCTTCTTTCAGCTTTACACCTTATCCATTGGCACCTCAGATCTGTGGGTAAACTCTTGGGAAACCTCAATATTTTTTTTTTTTAGCTTTGGCTCCTCTTGAATAAGACCAATACAGCTATTCTTCTTCGTGAACAAACTAGAGCTACTACTGTTTATTATTGCCACTATCCTGTTTCAGCATCACGACTACCATAGACGTGTGCTCTAAGCTGTTGCTCGCCATCAGTGCTCCACTTCGGCCTAGTGAGCTCAGACATTCAGGCACGCTAGACCTTGGTCTTGCTCCTACAGCCGCTGAAGTCCGCCTTTCTTTGCTACAACTTTGCCTTCATCTTTGGTTGCCCAGTGCTTTGCCTTCGTCTTCGGCTGTTCAACGCGAACCACACGTCGCCCACTCAACGCGATGTGTGGTTTTGCCTAACATCATCCAGCTCGTTAGTCTCACAGCCCGGCGCTATTTTTTCGGAATTTGAATCTCAGTTTTTGTATACTCACTGGATTCGGCCGTGATTAATCAACGTGGACCACGTCGCCTTTTCAACGCGTCGTTGGTCCGTCTAGCACCCTTCTCACTTACTGTTTGTCCAAGCTACACTCACTGCTGTAGCCCTGTTTTGGCTGCCCCTGGCGCTGGCTCTACTGATCTCAGCCTTAGTTTTCTCCGACGCTGCTCTCTGCTGCAAGTTGGCCATCGGCTTCAACTATTCCAGCACCGACCACACGTTGCCCACTCAACGCGACGTGTATGGTCGCCACCTTCTTTCCGACACCATTGTTGCCTCCGGTCTTGACTTGTTCGACGCCGACCACGAACGTTCGCCCACTCAACGCAACGTATGTGGTCTTGCCTAGCACTGCTCATTCTTGTTTTTGTATCCTATTGAAGACCAACTTTCTGCTAAATAATTAAATAATCAAGACTCTTGGTCAGGGCATTTTCTCAAGACCAACGGCCAACAAAGCTTCTGCTGAGTGCCGACCAAAAAAATCATCCAGACCCATTTTCGTTTCTCTGTACAATATATAAGACCCATAATCTTCAACATTAAATGACTGGTTTGTTTATTTCAGGAACAATATACCGGTGCTCTGTCCTTGGATACTTTCTCTCACAGGTGTGGCCTTCAGGTCTGTAAGTATTTTGTCAAACCCCACTCTCAAACCTCTTGTTTTGACAAAATCCGAATTTCCGAGCCTTACTAGAAATTTGATTTGGGCCTTTGAGATTTGTGAGTATTGTTGTATAGCAATTTTGAACTCGAGATAGCCGAAGGTTCTATTGAATCTTGATTGGCATGAGTAATGTAATCCTGAAATTCATGTTTTGGAGCTTGACCTTGTGTTGATAAATCTGACATAAACAAAATATTTGATGCTTGCACTAGGCTATTGATGTTGAGAGAGAACATGGACTGCAAGTGAGTGTTGTTGCTATCTTTGCTTGCATGGGACGAATAAAATAATTATTGTTGTTGTCGATGAAACCTGAGGAAATAAACCCCTCATATTGTATATAAATCTTGTTATCGAATGATTGATTGTTGCAACCCCGAGAATCTTAGATATCATGCTCGAACTCCTGATGTAGAATTCATCGTAGGACTTGTTGATATGATGAAATACCTCGTTGGATAATAAAGATGATATATTGTTGTTTGTTTAACTTGTGGATGCTCGGAAAATAAATAGTTGATGCCCGATACCGAGATTTTGTTTGAACATTGTTGCTTTATATCGGCTTGAGAGGAGCCGGCCGAAAGGACAAAACCTTGATTGTTGCATTCTCATGAACTTGTTCGGAGGAATAGAATTGTTATAACTTAAATAGATCATTATTATTTGTTGATGTTGTCCCATTCCGATAATGCCTGAATCAGGATATGAAATTAATATTGCTCATCTCATTTGTCGGTTTTACTATTTCAGCCATATAAATTTCTTGTGCGAAATCCACGACCCCGAGGTCCTCAGAATCTTCACTAATGAGAGCAAGGTCTGTCCTTCGGAAGTCTAAACGAGAGCAAAACCGTCCCTTAGGAGTCCGAAAGTAGCATATACCCTACTTCGGCAAGAAAGATCCCTCTGGAAGGTAACTGAGTCTACCAAGCTTGCACCAATAGAAGTAAAGATTGTCTCTCAGAAGTCCGAGCAGAAGCAAGGCTGTCCCTCAGAAGTTCGAGCGGAAACAAGGCTGTTCCTCGAAAGTCCGAGTGGATGCGTACTTCTATTTCGGCAGCTAATGGAAGCAAAGGCTATCCCTCGGGAGTTCGAGTAGGAGTCCACTCTACTTTGAAAAGAAAGATCCTCGCAGCTCGTATTGATGAAAGCAAGGGCTGTTCTTCGGACCCGCACTAATGAGAGAAAGAGTTGTCCCTCGGAAGTCCAAACGGAAGCAAGACTGTCCCTCGGGAGTCCGAAAATAGCGCACACCCTACTTTGGCAAGAAAGATTCCTCTGGAAGGTAACTGAGTCTACCAAGCTTGCGCCACCAGAAGTAAAGATTGTCTCTCGAAAGTCCGAGCAGAAGCAAGGCTGTTGCTTAGAAGTTCGAGGCTGTCCCTCAGGAGTCCGAATAGTAGCACACACCCTACTTCGACAAGAAAGATCCCTCTAAGGCAACCGAGTCTAACAAGCTTGCACCAATAGAAGTAAAGATTGTCTCTCAGAACTCCAAGCAGAAGCAAGGTTGTCCTTCAGATGTTCGAGCGAAAACAAAGCTCTCCCTTAGAAGTCCGAGCGGAAACAAGGCTGTCCCTCGGAAGTCTGAGTGGATGTGCACTTCTACTTTGGTAGCTAATGGAAGCAAGGGCTATCCTTCGGAAGTTCGAGTAGGAGTCCACTCTACTTCAACAAGAAAGATCCTCGAAGCTTGCACTGATGGAAAAGAGGTTTGTTCTTCGAAAGTTTGAGTGGGAGCACACACTCTACTTCAGCAAGAAAGATCCTTGAGACTCGCACTGATGGGAGCGAGGGTTGCTCTTCGGAAGTTCGAGTGGGAACACACACTCTACTTCAATAAGAAAGACCCTCAAAGCTTACATTGATGGAAGCAATAGTTGCTCTTCGGAGGTCCGAATGGGGGTATACTGGAACACACACTTTGCTTCAATAAGAAAGACTCTCAAAGCTTACATTGATGGAAACAATAGCTGCTCTTCGGAGGTTCGAGTGGGGGTATACTTCTACTACGTCAAGAAAGGTCTCTTCAGGTTGGTAACTGAGTCTACTATTCCTCTTTCTTCTTCGAGGGGCAGTAGAAAATTGAAAACTGTTTCAAGCAACATAACACAATGAAGATATACAATGTAGAGAAAATAACTTCTAATGGAGATACATAATATAGAGGAAATAACTTTCTTCATAACGTAAGAAAGACAGATAGAAAATTCTTAGACAATGCAGTAAATACAAATTGTAAATGTCATAGATAGACTTCCTCTACGCAATGTTGAAATTTGCCCCTAGAGTTGCAAGATCATTTGGAAAGCTTTCACCAGCTGCTCGGGTTGTGGCCATCATGCACCATCATAGCCATGTTTTTGGATCCTTCTGTATAGACTGATATCCCCATCTCTGCAGAATTTTTCATGAATCTGTTGTAGTCGGAAGCTTGCTTCTTGTTGGCCAACACACTGGGCTAGGAATCCGGTACCTCCTCGGAAGTAAAGTTCACCTTGAATTATTATGAATTGGGCAAGCTTGGCCATAGTCAGTTTTCCAACTTTGCTTCTGAGTTGTTCGAGGACTTCTCCTTTCCAATTTTCCAGAAGGTCTTTGTCTTCGGGTATTATTGAAGGCTCTGTTCTTTTCTTGATAATAATTGTCGCCTCCTCCTCTGGGATATCAACTCTTGCCCCTAATGTTGCGAGGGCATCTGAAAACTTGTTGTCGGAATGAGGCACATGCTCTATTTCAACCTTCTGAAATTTGTCAAGAAGACTTTGGACTGTTGTTCGATATGTGGCCAAGGCAGGCTTCTTTAAGACGAACTATCCTGAAACTTGCTTCACTATCAACTTTGAGTCCCCCCGAATCCGAATCTTCTTGATACTGTGCTTCTCAACTGCTATCAAGCCTAAAATAAGAGCCTCATACTCGGCTTCATTATTCGAACAATGGAAATCCAGTTTATAAGACAAATATAACTTTTTCCCACTTTTGATTGTAAGGACTATCCTGGTTCCTCCTTTACCTCCGGCTGCTGCTCCGTCAAAGCTCAATGTCCAAAAGCTTTCCTCAGAAGCCATAGCTGCATGCACCTCTTCTCTTAATTCTTCATTCACTGGTTTATAGTCACCATTTGGAAATTGAGCAAGGAGGTCAGCTAAGGCTTGGCTTTTGATCGCCTTAGGGGCTACACATGTGATCTCGAATTCACCCAGTGCTAACAACCATCTTGCCACCTTCCCGGTTAGAGCAGGCTTGCTGAGGAGGTATCGGATTGGATCACTTCTAGTAACAATCTGAATCTGATGTGCTAAGAAGTAATGTCTGAGCTTTTGGGTAGTGAATACCAAAGCTAAGCAATGTCTCTCTATCGGAGTATATCGGACTTCTGGTCCTCGAATCTTCCGGCTGATGTAATACACCGGGCGTTCTACTCTATCTACATCTTGGACCAATAATGCCCCTATGGACTTGGGGGCTGAAGTTACGTACAACATTAGAGGCACCCTGGGCTGTGGGGCTATCATGGTCTGAGGCGAGGTCAAGGTCGCCTTGATTCTCTCGAAGGCCTTTTGGTGCTCCTGGTTCCACTCGAACTTGGCATCTTCTTTTAACAATGAGCCGAAAGGGGCAGAGATCTCTGCAAGTGCTGGGATAAACCTCCGAATATAAGACACCTTCCCGAGGAACTTCTTTAACTCCTTCTGAGAATGCGGGGGAGGCATTGCTCTGATAGATTTGACCTTGTCTTCATCTGCCTCGATACCATGCCTATGTACAAGAAACCCGAGGAACTTCCCGGCCGTCACCCCGAAAGCACATTTGAGAGGATTCATCCTCATTTTGAATTTCTGGCACCTCTTGAATACCTTCAAGGTTTCGGAGATGGTCTTCTTTTTTCTTGGATTTCACCACTAGATCATCAACATAATCTTCCATCTCATGATGGATCATGTCATGAAAGATTGCAGTCATAGCCCTTTGGTAAGTTGCACCGGCATTCTTGAGTCCGAAAGGCATGACTGTATAGAAGAAGTTTCCGAGAGGTGTTCTAAAAGCGGTCTTTTCTGCGTCCTCTTCAGCCATTTTAATCTGATTGTATCCACTGAATCCATCCATGAATGAGAACATCTGGTGTCCCGAGGTAGTATCCACGAGGGTGTCGATGTGAGGAAGAGGGAATTCATCCTTCGGGCAAGATTTGTTCAAATCTCGAAAGTCTACACATACTCTGATTTGGCCATTCTTCTTCTTTACTGGCACGATGTTTGCTAACCACGTGGGGTATTGTATTGGCCGGATGAAACCAGCCTATTGAAGTTTTTCAATCTCCTTCTTAATCTTCTCTTCGAGATCCGGATGATATTTTCGAGCAACTTGCTTAATTGGCTTGGAGTTTGGGAACACATCAAGATAGTGGGAGACTAGGTCAGGATCTAGTCCGGGCATTTGCTTATATGACCAAAAAAACACATCTGAGTATCGGCTTATCAACTTTAACAACAGTTCCCGCTTCTCTGGACTAAGGCTCGAACTTACAAACATCGGCCTCGGTGCATCTTGTCCATCACTCAGATCTATTTCAATAAGTTGTTCGGGCTGAGGCTTCGGCCCATCTTGCATACATTCTGGAGCCACTTCAGGCTTTATTACTATATCATTGTCAGGAGGCTCTTCTTTTGACTCGGAGTCGGTGACTGAAGAAACCGACTCCCCGCACCTTCATAAATAGTACACCATCTTGCCTCCTTCTCGAACTTTCATCACCTTCCGAGGAATAGGCGGACTTTCTGGTCTAGACATCGCCCGCTTACTTGACTCTGCCATCGGCTCCTTGTCATCTTTGATACCCTCCCAACGAGGAATTTTGACCCCTCGAGGCTTAGAGGTGGTGGGAACTTCTTCGACAGCCAGTTCGGTGAAGTAGATGGCATCAGAATAATGAGCTTCATGGATCTCGAACGGCCTTTCTGTAGCCTGAATTGTCACCGTCTTCTTTCCCCATTTAGCCTTAACACACTGATGATAACTGATCTCGAAAGGCCTTTCTGTAGCTTGAATTGTCACCGTCTTCTTTCTCCATTTAGCCTTAACACACTGATGATAACTTGATGGTACAGCCCCATATCTATGCATCCAGGTCCTCCCTAGAATGATGTGATAATTTGCCTCAGAATCGATAATATGGAACTTGGTGGCCGAGCGAATCTCTCCGATGGCTAAATCAACTGTTACACATCTGATAGTAACTCTCCTTTCTCCACCGAAGCCAGTGATGACTATCGGCTGCTTCACAATGCGTTCTTCGGAGATTCCAGCCTTTTCTAGAGTAGCGCGAGTCATAATGTTGATAGAGGCTCCACTATCTAGAAAGGCCCTTTTGAACTCAACCCCGTTAATAAAAGCAGTCACATAAAGCGAGCGATTGTGAGAAAAAGGATACTTCCGATCAGCCTCGGAGAAAGTAATTGCACTAGATTGCTCTTTTGCCTTCCTCGAGATAGACCCCTCAGTCGACATGCATTTCTCATGGTGTGCCTCGGCTATATTAATGATAGACTTAGTAATTTCTGTTCTTGCCTCCCTGGAAAGTCCAAGCTAGTCGAATAATTACTTGAACTTTACACAGTCTTGCAAGGTTTTGGCATAGTGATCCGGATCTTTTTCCATTCTTGGAGGCTCGTAGTTAACCATCTCCTCGGTCTCTTCAAAATAAGATGCCACATAAACATGGTGTCCTCCTCTTCCATAGTACTCCTCTCCTTGTTTTGGAGCAAAGGGATCTTCGCCATCAGTCATAAATGTTCTGCCCTCTGGATCGAGAGCACTTCCATAGTAAACTTGCTCATCCTCTGGCTCGAGGATGTCGTCCAGATAACAATCATCGTCATCAAGATTGACGATAGCCTCGATCATCGGGCCTTTATAAGCTATCATAGCAACATTCTTGCCCTTGTCTCGGTGTTGAGGATATGGTTGTTCTCGGATGTCTTGAGTCCCTTGCTTTTTGAACCTCAATTCGTCTGCCTTGACTTTACCTCTGAAGATTTTCCTGAGAGTCCAACACTTCTCTGTTGGATGTTTCAATGTACGATGGTAGACACAGAATTCAGGGCTCTCACGGTCCTTTTTTGATGGCATTTCTTCAACATAAGGCAATTTTAGCTCTCCGTCAGCCACCCATTCCTTAACTAGAACTTTCACTTCCTCGATTGTACATGGATAAGAAACATTCCCCTTTTCACCATTATATTGCTTTCTCTTTTGGCCTCTATGATCTCCTCCTTGTGACTTTCAGGTATCTGGAGCAGAGGCAGCAGCAACCATAGGTCCACGAGATGATTTGAAGCTAGTCTTGTAACTGGCCTTAAATCCAGACTCCTGAGCTTGAGGAATGCTAATGTTCCGAGCTGCTTCTATTAATGCCGAGAAGGTGGGCAGTTTGTGATTAACTAGAAACATTTTGTACCTGCTCAATGCCCCTTCTAAACAGATTTGAACCAAATAACTCTCCTCCACTGCTTCATGGCAATCCACGGCCTTGTATTGAAACCTTTTGACGTAGTCAAGGATGTCTTCACTTTCTTGCTGCTTTTCTTTACACAATGTAAGTGTGGTCACCTTCTCCGCCACTTGAAAGAACTTAGAGTGGAATTTGTTGACCATTTCCTCCCAACTTTGGACAGAGTTTGGGGCCAAATTAACATACCAACTATATGCTCAGTCGGTGAGGGACTTAGAGAATTCTCTCAGCCGGAGGACGTGGTTTGAACCATGAATACCTAGAGTCTCAATGAATCGCACAACATTTTCTCGAGCATTTCCTTGTTTGCCATCGAACTTGATGAATTTCGGCACTGTATACCCCTCAGGGTATGGATAGCTCAGCATCTCAATGGGGTAAGACGACTTCACATCTGGATCAGGCAAAGAGGATAAGGTCCTTTTGCCCCGTTCGAGATCGAACATGGCCTGCACATCGGCGAGAGTGAGAAACTGTTGAGGCAGAGAGTTTGATAGTGGTATTCTTGGAACTTGGTTTATGGACCCAAAGACTGAGCTAGGGGCGACTTGGCCATTCTGGTGCTGCGAATTCATCATTGGTGAGGACATTTGACGATACTGGCCATCAGCGCCTATAGAACAAGCAGTTGGTGATGGGAATTGAATTGAGGCCCATAAGTCCACCGCACGGCGCCGCTTACGGGTTGTGCTTGCCAAATTTGTTTGGCACCAAAGGGAGGCCGCTTGGGCTGGTAACATTTACTGGTGGCGTAACAAGATTGTTGTAACTGGCCTTAAATCCGGACTCCTGAGCTGAGGAATGCTAATGTTCCGAGCTGCTTCTATTAATGCCGAGAAGGTGGGAGTGTGGTTAACTAGAAACATTTTGTACCTGCTCAATGCCCCTTCTAAGACAGATTTGAACCAATAAACTCTCCTCACTGCTTCATGCAATCCACGGCCTTGTCTGAAACCTTTTGACGTAGTCAAGGATGTCTTCACTTTCTTGCTCTTTCTTTACACAATGTAAGTGTGGTCACCTCTCTCGCCACTTGAAAGAAATTGGAGTTGGAATTTGTTAACCATTTCCTCCCAACTTCGGACAGAGTTTGGGGCCAAATTAACATACCAACTATATGGTCGGTCGGTGAGGGACTTAGAGAATTCTCTCAGTCGGAGGACGTGGTTTGAACCATGAATACCTAGAGTCTCGATGAATCGCACAACATGTTCTCGGGCATTTCCTTGTTTGCCGTCGAACTTGATGAACTTCGGCACTGTATGCCCCTCAGGGTATGGATAGCTCAGCATCTCAATGGGGTAAGACGGCTTCACGTCTGGATCAGGCAAAGAGGATAAGGTCCTCTTGCCCCGTTCGAGATCGAACATGGCCTGCACATCGGCGAGAGTGAGAAACTGTTGAGGCAGAGAGTTTGATAGTGGTATTCTCGGAACTTGGTTTATGGACCCAAAGACTGAGCTAGGGGCGACTTGGCCATTCTGGTGCTGCGAATTCATCATTGGTGAGGACATTTGACGATACTGGCCATCAGCGCCTATAGACAAGCCAGTTGGTGATGGGACATTGAATTGAGGCCCGTAAAGTCCACCGCACGGCGCCGCTATACTGGGTTGTGCTTGCAAATTTGGTGTTGGCACCAAAGAAGGCCCGTTTGGTGCTTGGGTAACATTTACTGGTGGCGTAACAAGATTAGGTACAGGCAGAGCTCCCTGTTGCGCCATCATGCTCCTCATGTTTTCCTGGACACCAACAGTCGCCGGAGCGCCATTCATTACACCCGAACCTCCCCTAGTCACCATTGGATCTTGGATTGGTACGCCATGGAGCCCGGGCATGGGCAAACTGCTGCCGCCTACTGCGGTTTGAGCATGTGTTACTGTGGCCGTGTTACCATGAGCCATAGGCTGATTGGGGCCTACTTCTCATTGGATTTGATTTTGCGCTCCAGCGGAAATAACTCCACCATCCGTTTGATTTCCGTTTGGCACCGGTGAAAAATTAGAACTCATTACTAGCATGGTGTGAGTGAGATTCTGAAGAGTGGTAATAATCTCCTGCTGAGTATTTTGAAGGCCTTGAATGGCCTCAAGCAAAAGTGGTTGATCTGGAGCCATGGTTCTGTCATCACCACCATTAAAGGATCCTTGTTGGTGAACTTCATCTTCTCCCGCCATCCTTGTTGGAGTTGTGTGGATTCCAGATCTCGTTGAGACCATTAACCAATCCGACTCCCCAGCGGAGTCGCCAAAATGTAGGAGAGGGTTCAAGAAAGGAGTTGGAAAATTCGAAAGATCTTCGAAGATCCTTGAAGAACAATTTTGAATTCTCTAGAAGATGATAAAAGGCTTAGATTCTTCAATAGTCTCAACTTAAGAACACAACTGTAAAGGAGATGATGAAGATAAGAGATTGGGTGAAGAAGAAGGCAAAATAGTTAGAGAGAGAATAATGGCAAGGCTCTCCCATGGATCTCCTACTTTCACTCTTAAGGTTGATAATGGAGAAGGGAAATTAGCACTGGGTGAATTCGAGATCACATGTGTAGCTTCCAAGGCAATCAAAAGCCAAGCCTTAGCTGATCTCCTTTCTCAATTTCCAAGTGGTGACTATGAACCAGTGAATGAAGAATTAAGAGGAGAGGTGCATGCAGCTATGGCTTCCGAGGAAAACTTCTGGACATTGAGCTTTGACGGAGCAGCAGCCGGAGGTAAAGGAGGAACCGGGATAGTCCTTACAAGCAAAAGTGGGGAAAAGTTATATTTGTCTTATAAACTGGATTTCCATTGTTCGAATAATGAAGCCGAGTATGAGGCTCTTATTTTAGGCTTGATAGCAGCTGAGAAGCACAGTATCAAGAAGATTCAGATTCGGGGGGACTCAAAGCTGATAATGAAGCAAGTTTCAGGATAGTTCATCTTAAAGGAGCCTACCTTGGCCACATATCGAACAACAGTCCAAAGGCTTCTTGACAAATTTCAGAAGGTTGAAATAGAGCATGTGCCTCACTTCGACAACAAGTTTTCAGATGCCCTCGCAACATTAGGGGCAAGAGTTGATATTCCGGAGGAGGAGGTGACAATTATTATCAAGAAGAGAACAGAGCCTTCGATAATACCCAAAGACAAAGGCCTTCCGGAAGACTAGAGAGGAGAAGTCCTCGAACAACTCAGAAGCAAAGTTGGAAAATTGACTATGGCCAAGCTTGCCCAATTCATAATTATTCAAGGTGAACTTTATTTCCGAGGAGGTACCGGATTCCTAGCCCGGTGTGTTGGCCAACAAGAAGCAAGTTTCCGACTACAACAGATCCATGAAAAGTCTTGCGGGGATGGAGATATCAGTCTGTACAGAAAGATCCAAAGACATGGCTATGATGGTGCATGATGGCCACAACCCGAGCAGCTGGTGAAAGCTTTCCAAATGATCTTGTAACTCTAGGGGCAAATTTCAATATTCCGTGGAAGAAGTCTATCTATGACATTTACAGTTTGCATTTACTGCATTGTCCAAGAAGTTCTATCTTTCTTATGTCATGAAGAAATTTATTTCCTCCATATTATGTATCTCCATTAGAAGTTATTTTCTCTACATTGTATATCTTCATTATGTTATGTTGCTTGAAATAGTTTTCAATTTTTTGTTGCCCCTCAAAGAAGAAAGAGGAATAGTAGACTCAGTTACCAACCTGAAGGGAGTTTTCTTGACACAATAGACGTGTACTTCCATTCGGACCTCCGAAGAGCAGCCATGGCTTCCATCAATGCAAGCTTTGAGGGTCTTTCTTGCTGAAGTAAAGTGTGTGCTCCCACTCGGACTTCTGAAGAATAGCCCTTACTTCCATCAATGTAAGCTTCGAAGGACTTTCTTATTGAAGCAAAGTGTGTGTTCCCACTTCAACTTCCGAAGAATAGCCTTTACTTCTGTCAGTTCAAGCTTCAAGGATCTTTCTTGGTGAAATAGAGTATACTTCTACTCGTACTTTCGAGGGACAACCTTTGCTTCCATTGATTACCGAAGAAGAGAGTATACATACATTTAGACTTTCGAGAGACATCTCTTGCTTTCATTCAGACTTCCGAGGGACATCTCTTACTCTCATTAGTGTGGGTTCGAACTTCCGAGGGACAACCTTTGCTTCTATTCAAACTTCTGAAGAACATCACTTACTTCTATCAGTGCAAGCTTCGAGGGTCTTTCTTGTTGAAGCAGAGTGTGTGTTCCCACTCGGCGAGCTTCGAGGATCTCTCTTGTTGAAGTAGAGTGTGTGCTCCCACTCTGACTTTTGAAGAGCAAATCTTGTTTCCATCAGCGTGAGCTTCGAGGATCTTTCTTGTTGAAGTAGAGTGTGTGCTCCCACTCAGACTTTCGAAGAACAAACCTCGCTTCCATCAATGCGAGCCTCAAGGATCTTTCTTGCTAAAATAGAGTGTGTTCTCCGCCTCAGACTTTCGAAGAACAGATCTCGTTTCCGCCAGTGCGAGCTTCGAGGGATAGCCTTTTGTAGACACCCCATTTTTGACCGTTCTCAAGACTTGGACGTCACCATTGGAACACTTGGTGATTACCCTTGTTTGTGTTCGTCTTGAGTTCCCGGAAGCCTCGAATTCGAGATCACATGTGTAGCTTCCAAGGCAATCAAAAGCCAAGCCTTAGCTGATCTCCTTTCTCAATTTCCAAGTGGTGACTATGAACCAGTGAATGAAGAATTAAGAGGAGAGGTGCATGCAGCTATGGCTTCTGAGGAAAACTTCTGGACATTGAGCTTTGACGGAGCAACAGCC
>NW_021025169.1:389351-399371 GCF_004153795.1 Camellia sinensis | reverse complement strand
GGTTTGTATTATTCTTTTGGTCCCTCCGAGCGAGGGCGAATTTGTAATAAGTGTGGGTGAGTGTGTACATGTCTTCCAACCCCCATTTCTTTCTCCCTTTTACTTACTTGTTTTGATGGTTAGTAATAGGTCATGTTTAATTTAGCATACCTTATGCTATGCATGCGTGCATCATTCATCAGTATTGCATGCACCGGGCTCGGCGCATCATGCTAACTGCATTAGTAGTTCAAATCTGACTTGAATACATGCTACTTGTGCATCTTCACATATCATTCATAGACTAGCCGAGCCTACTCTAGTGACATTCCGTATGCGTTGCATTAGACATTTAAACATGGACTTGGATCATGCATTGATTGCTAACGAGTTCTTTGTTTTGGCACGGAGTACGATGTAAGTATTTATGCTTTAGCATCCTTGCATGCGTGTGAGTGTTGCCATGATAGCATAATTACCATGAGGCTAGCTGCATAGGTGATATAACTGCTTGAATGCCTGTGGGTGAAGGTTGGATTGTCTGAGTTGGAATAGCTTATTGAAATCCGTGTTTTAGCCTACTTGCGAGTAGCAAATTCCAAAACATTTTTCCAAAACAAACGGATATGAAATGCTTGTTCCCAAATTAGGCAATCTAGTCTATACTTTTGTGCTGTGCGCATAACATAGTAATTCTAGACTAATAATCGGGATAAAAACACATAACGTTTTCAAAAACGGATATCACGGTTAGTAGAGGCCAATCTTCGGATCGGGCGAGAGGGGGTGCTCATAGCTGACCTTCCCCAATCGTACCCAAGCTCCTGAGCCGAGGCAACTCTGGTGATGACGGACACGTGGCCTTCGGCACCGAGTCAGGGTTTCCTAAATTCCCCCTTAATAAAATATTTAGGTGGCGACTCTGTATCTGGAAAAGCAGTCCATGTTTGGCACTTCTTTTAAAAAATCTGTTTCTCAAAACGATTTGCCGGATTTGGACTCTTTGGTTCAGATTAAGAACCGTAACACAAATCGAGTCCGAACTATAGCGGGGTCCCTCGCGGATGTACTACAAAAGGTAAAACAACCTAAACAGATCTATTGATGCCTGAAACAACTCAAAACAAAAATCGAGACAAACAAAAACACAACAAAACACAAGACTCAAATGTGTTCCAAAGGCGAGAGACCTCTTGGCTGACGCCAAGAAAGACAGCAGGGGGCAGCGTTGGAGAGAACTAAGGCCGAGATCCGTAGAGCCAGCGCCAGGGACAGCCAAGACAAGTCGGCAGCAGTGCGTATGGCTTAGACAAGCAGTATGTGAGAAGGGTGCTCGGCGGACCAATGACGCGTTGCAAGGGCGACGTGGTCGGCGCTGGCCAGACGCGACTGGAAGTGGTAGCGAGGCTGCAAGTGACAGATGAAAAGCACACAGGCCCCGCGAGGTGGCTGGTCGCGCGCACAGGACAGATCCACATCTGGGTCTCACGTGGAATACGTGGCCTTTGGCACCGAGTCAGGGTTTCCTAAATTCCCCCATTTTAAAATATTTAGGTGGCGCCTCTGTATCTGGCAAAGCAGTCCATGTTTGGCACTTCTTTTCAAAAATCTGTTTCTCAAAACGATTTGCCGGATTTAGACTCTTTGGTTCAGATTAAGAACTGTGACAATTTGAGAGTCTTGAATTGTAGTGAACCCAATATGAACAGAACAGGACTCGTCCTCCCGGGGCGTTCGGGGACGTCTACATCTTTGCTTCCATTAGCTGCCGAAGTAGAAGTGCGCATCCACTCGGACTTCCGAGAGACAGCCTTGTTTCTGCTCGGACTTCTGAGGGAGAGCCTTCCAAGGGACAACTCTTGCTCTCATTAGTGCGGGTCCGAAGAACAGCCCTTGATTTCATCAATACGAGCTCCGAGGATCTTTCTTTTCAAAGTAGAGTGGATAGTTTTGCTCTCGTTCAGACTTTCGAAGGATAGCCCTTGCTCTCATTACTGAAGATTCTGAAGGCCTCGGGGTCGTGGATTTCGCACAAAAATTTATTTGCCTGAAATAGTAAAATCGACAAATGAGATGAGCAATATCAATTTCATATCCTGATTCAGGCATTATCGGAATGGGGCAATATCAACAAATAATAATGATCTATTTAAGCTACAACAATTTTATTACTCTGAGCAAGTTTATGAAAATGCAACAATCAAGTTTTTGTCTCTCCGGGCCGGTTCCTCTCAAGCCGACGTAAAGCTACAACGGTCACACAAAATTTTGGCATCAGCTATGTATTTCCCAAGCATCCACAAGTTAAACAAACCACAATATATCATCTTTATTATTCAACGAGGTATTTCATCATATCAACAAGTCCTACGATGAATTCTCGGGGTTGCAACAATCAATCATTCGATAACAAGATTTATATGCAATATGAGGGGTTTATTTCCTCAGGTTTCATTGGCAACAACAATAATTATTTTATTCGTCCCATGCAAGCAAAGATAGCAACAACACTCACTTGTAGTCCATGTTCTCTCTCAACATCAATAGCCTAGTGCAAGCATCAAATATTTTGCTTATGTCAGATTTATCAACACAAGGTCAAGCTCCAAAACATGAATTTCAGGATTACATTACTCATGCCAATCAAGATTCAATAGAACCTTTGGCTATCTCGAGTTCAAAATTGCTATACAACAATACTCACAAATCTCAAAGGCCCAAAGCAAATTTCTAGAAAGGCTCGGAAATTCGGATTTCGTCAAAACAGGAGGTTTGAGAGTGGGGTTTGACAAAATACTTACAGATCTGAAGGCCACGCCTGTGAGAGAAAGTAGCCAAGAACAGAGCACCGGTATATTGTTCCTGAAATAAACAAACCAGTCATTTAATGTTGAAGGTTATGAGTCTTATATATTGTACAGAGAAACGAAAATGGGTCTGGATGATTTTTTTTGGTCGGCACTCGGCAGAAGCTTTGTTGGCCGTTGGTCTTGAGAAAATGCCCTGACCAAGAGTCTTGATTATTTAATTATTTAGCAGAAAGTTGGTCTTCAATAAGATACAAAAACAAGAATGAGCAGTGCTAGGCAAGACCACACACGTTGTGTTAAGTGGGCGAACGTGCGTGGTCGGCGTTGGACAATTCGAGACCGGAGGCGACAATGGTGTCAGAAAGAAGGTGGGGACCATACACGTCGCGTTGAGTGGGCAACGTGTGTGGTCGGTGCTGAAATAGTTGAAGCCGGTGGCCAACTTGCTGCAGAGAGCAGCGTCAGAGAGAACTAAGGCCGAGATCCGTAGAGCCAGCGCCAGGGACAGCCAAGACAAGTCGGCAGCAGTGCGTATGGCTTAGACAAGCAGTATGTGAGAAGGGTGCTCGGCGGACCAATGACGCGTTGCAAGGGCGACGTGGTCGGCGCTGGCTAGACGCGACTGGAAGTGGCAGCGAGGCTGCAAGTGACAGATGAAAAGCACACAGGCCCCGCGAGGTAGCTGGTCGCGCGCACAGGACAGATCCACATCTGGTTCTCGTGTGGAATGGGTAGATCTGCAGATAATATTTTGGGCGACGTTGTATTGGAAAACACTAGAAAGGTTGGTGTTACGACGAAGCTACGGCAGCAGGCGGTGTGCAAGCGATGGAGTAGTTGGGCAGACCGACGCCGCGTTGAAAGGGCGGGCGTGGTCGGCGTTGGCCAGATCACGGCTTAAGACGGTGGTAAAGTTACAGGTGGTCGCCGGCGGAGCAGGACCGGGATCTGGTGTATCCAGAGCACAGAGCCTGCGTCATTGGGCCAAGATGAAACACCGACAACGGTGGTGTCTGGAGCTGCGGCAATGGACACTATCAAACTGAAAAAAAAAATTCGTTAGTGAGGTAAGGAAGATGAAGCACAGATAAATAAATAAATAGAGGAGATGTCGTGGATGCAAGGAGTTGGTGCCAGCCTCTGTTATTGTAGAAACAGTGCCTCTCTGAAAATGTTGAAATCTGGGTTTGTCTTGGAGAGAGAGAGTTAGTCGCATGGATTTCAGAAAGAAAAAGAAAAGAAAAGAGAAAGCTGGTGGTCTCGGCAGAAAGAGAAAGAGCCGAAATGGCTAAATCAAAAAGGAAAGAGGCTATTGATTAGGGTTGTCGCCTTTCTCTTTAAATGGAAAAAAAAAAGTGGTGTGATGCATGGAATATTCTTTCAAATATTCGTATATATATATTTATAATGGGCCTTGAAGATTTTAGAAAAGCAAAAAAAATTGTAAGCTTCCAAAATTTGCCTTGAAGTAAGAGAAGTGGGCTTTATTTATTTTTTATTGACTTGGGTAAGAGAGTTTGTCTTTAAGATATTCTACAAAATGTATATATTTTATTGAGATTTGTTTATTTGGCTTCAAAAAAAGAAACCTGAATCAAAATTATGAAGAAAAGTTTCATGGGCCCTTTACAAGATTAGACTAAAAAAAAAAAGGAAAAAAAAAAAAGAAGAGAAGTTATTTATTTATTTATTTTTAATGTTACTTGTTGATTTTATTTGTAAATTAGGGTGAATTTTCAGCTTTATCTTTAGACTCTATCAAGACTAAATATTCCTGAAGACGTAATGCGGAGCATGGCAGACAAGGTGAAACTATGCATGTCCGAGAAAATTACAATTTCTCATACACGCAAGGAGCAAATGTAAGAGGGGCTACTTTGAACCCACTAAATTATTTAGGCCCAATAGCCCAAGATTAGTGGGCCCGAATTTATCGCAAGTCCAAGAATCAGTGGGCCTAGATTTATCGCCATCAAACAGGTTGAATTGCTCTAAGCCTCGAAAGGGTTCGGATCCACGAACCTAGAGACTTACTCGGGCCTGGACTCGAAAGGATATTAAGAAAGCCTAGAGATCCGAGGCACTCGGACTCGAAAGGATTCAGATCCACGAATCTAGAGATCTGAAGCACTTGGCTTCGAACGGATTCAGACGCAATCTAGAAGCCGCTCTATTAATGAGTCCCAGAACGCTTGCGGACTCGGAGCTTTCCGGGATCTACGTACCAGAACCATGGGCGTAATGGAGTCCGAACAAAGGACTCGATCCCGAGGACGGTGAGTGGAGATAAATTCACTCTTCGGTTAAACTAGCCTATACCCGGGTCAAGGTGGCACGATTTAGGGGGTCCCTGAGACTCGGCAATATTTGCGGCAGGGCGTTCTCTTGAACTACCCCTGACCCTTATGCGGCAGGACGTCCTCTGGGACTACCCCTGATCCTTTGGGATGATTGGGGATCATTGGTTAGGTGTGGCTAAGAAGATGGGTAGAAGAAGGGTTCGCCGAGGGGTTGATCTCCTCTTCGGGGTTTTCCTCATCCTCGGAGAGGTCACCTCCTCGGACAAGGTGGTTAGAGAGAATATTCCCCATGTGCCTTGCACATGGGCTCCATCCTACATCATGAGGTGCCTATAAATAGCACCCACCCATAGCTTTACAAGGGATGGATTTTTGGAGAATTAACTCTTGGGAAAGAACTAATTTCCCTTCTCCATTATCAACCTTGAGAGTGAAAGTGGGAGATCCATGGGAGAGCCTTGCCATTATTCTCTCTCTAACTATTTTGCCCTCTTCTTCACCCAATCTCTTATCTCCATCATCTCCTTTACTGTTGTGTTCTTAAGATGAGACTATTGAAGAATCTAAGCTTCTTATCACCTTCTAGAGAATTCGAAATTGTTCTTCAAAGATCTTTGAAGATCTTTCGAATTTTCCAACTCCTTTCTTGAACCCTCTCCTATAGCTGCTTTTTCTCTGTTTTTTGATCTAGAATTTCTCTTATTTTTCAAGGCCACATCTTTGATCTTACCATGAATCGATTGTTTTAGGCTCTACCCATTGTAGTTCGTTTTAAGCTATTTCATTATGGTGTCATGGTGGTCTAGATTTCAAGTCTAGAATTAGATGT
Organism: Camellia sinensis; assembly: GCF_004153795.1. Lineage (NCBI taxonomy): Eukaryota > Viridiplantae > Streptophyta > Magnoliopsida > Ericales > Theaceae > Camellia > Camellia sinensis. Next base: position 393,453 of record NW_021025169.1, on the reverse strand, counting down.
AGAAACTTCGTTGATTTTTGGAAATTAGTTGATTTGGGTTTTAGGGTTCTTAAGGGTACCTTTCTTTTTTCTTTTTTTTTTCTTTTTTTTCTTCTAGGCTTTTTGAGTTGTGAATGGTTATGGATCCAAGTTTCACTGAATTCTCCGATCCTACCCAAGGTTTCAAATTCAATGATGATTCTTTCTTCCCCACTTTTGATCAATCTGAAAATCTCTCAAACATGTTCCAATTTAAAGATGACCTTGTAGATCTCAATTCCATTGACCTTTCTTTCCTTCCCCCTAATTCTCCCAACCCCGGTTTCGTTGCGCCGATGTCGAGTACAAGTTCAGAAGTGGACTCTCTAGATGATAGTGATTACTCCAATAATCTTCTTAACTACATAAACTCCATACTCATGGAGGAGAACATGGAGCAGAAACCCAGTATGTTCGATGATCCTTTGGCCCTAAAAGAAACTGAGAAATCATTATATGATGCTCTTGGCTCTGCCTCTCGCAATGAACCACCCCCTCTTTACTTCAATCATCCAAATATCAAAAGCCCTGATTTTTTATTTGGTAGTTCCAGTGAGCAAAGTACTACCAGCAATATTAGTGGCAGCAATTCCATTGATTCTCAATGCATTGTTGATCCGGGAGAGCAAAAACTATCTGTTCAAAGTTATACTTCCGGATACCCTTTTGAGACGACTTTGAAACCCACTTCGCAGTTGTCATTTGACTCTACAAAGAGTTTCAGTGACGATTCTAATGGTCTAATAGACCCTTCTATGAGTAGCCATCTGGTTTCAAACATATTTAGCAACAACAAGTCCATTTGGCAGTTCAATAGAGGGATGGAGGAAGCAAAGAAGTTCCTTCCTAAAAACAATCCATTGGTTATTGATTTGGATGCATTGCCTCAAGAATTGGAGGAAAGGGCTTCAGAGGTTGTAGTCAAGGTGGAGGAGGGGAGGGAAACCTCACCGAATGGCTCGAGGCGTAGGAAGAATCATCACCGGGAGGATATTGATTTAGAAGAGGAGAGGAGTAGCAAGCAGTCGGCAGTTTACGTGGAGTCTGTGGAGGAGGCCGAGTTGTCTGCATTGCTTAACAAGGTATTGCTATGTACTGAAATGAGAAGTGAGATTGCATGTTGTAATGGTGATGAAGAGGAGCAGAGTGAAGCAACCAAGACCTCCCAGCAGAATGGACAACCACATGGATCTAGTGGCGCAAAGACTCATGTTAAGAAACTGGGCAACAAAAATGAAGTGGTGGATTTGAGGACACTCTTGATTAATTGCGCGCAATCTGTTGCTACTGATGATGGCAGGACTGCCAACGAACAACTTAAGCAGATTAGGCAGCACGCTTCTCCTTTTGGTAATGGGTCTCAGAGGGTAGCCTATATCTTTGCAATGGTCTTAAGGCACGCTTGGCTGGAACTGGAAGCCAGATTTATGCAAACCTAGCTTCCAAGAGGATTAAGGCTGCAGAAAAGTTGAAAGCTTACCAGCTTTATCTTTCAGCTACCCCATTCAAGATGATATCGACATTCTTCTCAAACAAAATGATTTTGGATTTAGCTATGAATTCAACCAAAAAAAAGCTCCATATTATTGATTTTGGTATCCTATATGGTTTCCAGTGGCCCATCCTTATCCAATACCTCGCAGCCCAACCTAGTGGAGCCCCGGAACTTCAAATCACTGGGATAGAGGTTCCACAACCTGGTTTCCGACCTGCAGAATTGGTTGAGGAGACAGGGCGTCGCTTGGCAAAGTATTGTGAACGCTTTAATTTTCGATTTCAATACCATGCCATAGCACAGAAATGAGAAACTATCAAAATTGAGGACCTGAATATACAGAGTGATGAGGTACTTGCTGTGAACTCTCTCTTCCGGTTTAGGATACCACCTCATGAGACAGTAGACGTGGATAGTCCAAGGGATGCTGTTCTTGTAACAACCCTCATACTGTTTACCGATTAATGACTGATAGATTACCGATAAACACTGATTACCATTAAACTGAGCTGATTAAAGTACTGAACTGACTGACTGGAAACTGGAACTGAATTGACCAAGTATGAGTGTTAATCTGTATTCTATCTATTTGATTGTTTATTTGATCTGTTCACGTTCCATGTTTAATATTTGTTCCATTAAGCTTTGTAGCACATCAATTCCATGGTCAATTTGCTCCATGTTTGCATCATGTTTGTATCTTGTGTGCTTGGTATCATACATTTTGTCATGATAGTTGCATATTGCTTGTTGCGTTTTACATCTTGGTAGCATGACACATTTGAGGCTTGTGAGCATTACATGCATTGCATTTACTTGGTTTGGGGTGTCAAACCAAGTGCGGGAGTCAAGGACCATTCATACTTCAAGTGATGTAATGTGCCTTGATCCCCGTGAATTAAGGTCTGTCCAACTATATTCAGGAGGACAAAGGACTGGATAACTACTGGGTTAGCACAAAAGCATCCTTCGTACTAAAAGAGGAAGAGAATGGACTGGATTAATGAAAGACTGCATATTGAGTAGCTTTTTGTTTTCATCTCGACTTATTTAGGGGATTCTAAAGGAACTTGTACTAATATTTCTGTTTTTACATTGCACATCTGTTATGCTCCTTGTAATACTGCTTTCCCTTGTTTGTTTCTTCACTACATCTGAAATGTCATTACCTTCTGATGTAAAGTATCATCCTAGAATGACTTTAAATGTCATCATATCTATTCTCATTGTTATTCTTTCTGAAATTCACTCTAATATTTGTAAAGACTCTATTTTTGGTTTTATAATGATTTTTTAAATTAGTATCATCAACTTTTTCCATTGATTGCTAAAAAGACAGTTCTGTTTCATATGCACGGGATGCCCATAAATGCATGTTCTCTTCTAGGTCCTGGTTAGGGTAAAGTTCCTTCGTCACTGGCCTTTCCTTGGCTGTTTAAGGTTATGCTTTGTTGAGCCACCATATTTTCAAATGACTATGAAACCTTTATTCACTCATGGGCTTGATGTTACAGAATTTCCAGGGGTTGCTGGATAGCTAGTAAGTTACTTTCATAATTGATGTGCAATAATTACTTGGGATCTCTTTCGCTCTCTATTTGAATTGTATTTCTATAATTTTTTTTCTCCTTGATTAGGATGAGTTGTTCGCTGTTGTATTTGAGCAAACACTAGTTGAGGTAAAGTTCTCTAGACTTTGCTATTCCATTTGTTTAGAAAATCTTCTTATCATCTATTTTTTATTTTCTTGGCCAATAATGTATTGTTTTAGTGTTTTCCTTTGTCCACTGGGACAGTTCAGAGATTCTCTTGTTATTTGCGCAAGACATTAGCAATAGAGGATTCAATTATGTAGGCTTACGTGGCATTTCCTCATGAAGTGTTTTTTATTTGAATCTTCACAATCTTTGCAGCCCAATATGCTGGTTGTTGACCTGGAGAAATTCGTTCCGCCACAGCCAGGTAATTTTATGAAGAATGACATTAGCTATTAGCACTACATGCATAATCACAGGAAGTGGGCTTGTTGCTTAACAAATACTTAAATTTCCCAAGGATTATAAATCCACAACTATGTTGATATAATATTTGAAATAGTAGAGGATATTATTTATTATACTTAGTTTGGGGCTAACTACATCTAAAATATTGAGTGTTTTGAACCTTTGGTAAATGTTTCTCATTTTGTTTCCTTTTTTCATATTTGATTTGATTTGATTTTGACAAATTCAGTTTCCCACACTAGAAATTCCATCAACAAGTAGTTAAAGAATATGGAGTATAAATTGCTCTAAATTTTTGGAAATTTAGTGGATTATGGCTGAAATGTAGATTGTAACTCTTCAGAATGTGATGATATCATCCTGTTGCTTGCATAGAATAAATTTGGTTTCAAAAAGACTTGCTAAAAACTACTTATATGTTTTGGAGAGGAAAATGCATGACATTTAGATTGTGAAAAGCAGTTTACTTCATATGTCCATGCTGAAAGAATATCTCTATTTTTTAGAAGGGCTATATATTAATTAATTGGTTTTTCTTTTGGTTCAGATAAAGTGGTGTATTCATTTGACCTTCAAACATTTTTAG
>NW_021025169.1:294941-383387 GCF_004153795.1 Camellia sinensis | reverse complement strand
TGTCAAAACGGCCTCTGGCCCATTCACTCTATCATTCAGATCAAACTGGCCTCTGGCCTATTCATTCATGTACAGTCCGCTCGAGCGGAGTCATGTGTCTCAAGCTCGAGCGGGCGTCGAGCGTCCGTCGAGCGGATATTTCACCCATCTAGTACTTTTACAGTACGCTCGAGCGGGAAAGTTGACGCTCGAGCGTGTACCTTTGTTGCATGTCCGCTCGAGCGGGTAAACCTGAGCTCGAGCGGGAATCTGTTTTTCTGAAAATTCCGAAACTGTTTTCTGATCACATATTTGCATCCTCATCCCATTCTAGGCATTCTTAGGCCTAGTTTAAGGCATATTGTTGAGGATATAAATGTAGAACACATCGAGGCATTAGGGATTAAATTATGATATTTCCCAACTGTGTAGCTTAGTGTGTGTTCAACCTGTGAACTATGTAGGGTTGGCGACTGGGAAGACACGCTCTAGCACATTGTATCCCGAACACTGTGAGTAACAATTGCGTAAAGATATGTTCAACTGAGAATGTTTTCTGACTGTTTAACGAAACTGTTTTCTGAAGTACTTATTGGTAATTGTTGAATGTATGTCCTATATTCCGAAATGTATTGTGGCATCCTTAGCAACTGTTGTATACTGTTACTGCTACTGTTACAGAGATATCTGTTGGTTCCCTCGCGAAACCACTACTGTTTACTGACTGATGGCCATCATTACTGTTTGGTCTTTAAGACCTACTGTTTACTGCTATGCTAATGGATGTACCACATATGACTGAATAAATGTTCTGACTGAAAGACTGAAGTATTGTTTAATGAACTGTTTTCATTACTGTAAGGACATTTCATTCTTAACCTCTTTACGCATTATGTTATTCACTGGGCTTTAGCTCACTGTTTATATATATATGTAGGTGCTCAACCACCAGATCGGAGCTAGGAGCGCGGGTTAGACTCCAGTTTTGTCAAGCCATCCTTTGTGCCTCACTGCGAGGTTCCGAGTTGCCACGCTATGGCTTTGGGGTGTTTTCTTTTTCCCCCGTCTGTCCCCACACTGTTGGACTACTGTATAGACTGTCAGCTGCTAACTGTACTGTTACCAAGGGATTAGGTCCCTGTACTGTGTAACTGTAAATTTTGTATAGACTGTACTGCTTGTATATGTGAATGCATGAAAAATCTTTTTGGCATACAGACTGTCACAGCTCAATGGACATTATTTATTTACTGTATTGGCTTCCGCCAGGCCCTGTACTCTGTTTTACTGTGTTACTGTTCTGCAGGTCTCCGGTAATCTCGGATTACTGGCCGGTTACGGTGCTAAACCCATAGGGCCGGGTTTGGGTCGTGACAGTTCTGAAGTTAATTAGCAAGATGAATCCGGACATTTTCACCCATTCAATAGTTAACGGATCCTACAATGCCCCCTTCTTTGTAACTCGGTTTCGTGAGGCACTCTTCTACTACTCTTCAATGTTTGATATATTTGACATTACTATGCCCCGTGAAGGTCAGGAGAGGGTGAACTTAGAGAGAGAGTTCTTTGGGTGTGAAGTTATGAATATAATTGCTTGCGAGGGTGCAGAAAGGGTGGAGAGGCCCGAGACATACAAGCAGTGGCAGGCTCGCACCATGAGGGCTGGTTTCAAGATGCTCCCATTGGATCAGGAGACGTTAAACAAATTCAGGGATAAGGTGAAGAAGGCAGGGTACCACAAAGATTTCGTGATCGATGAAGATGGTCAATGGATGCTGCAGGGATGGAGGGGTAAGATTTTCTGTGCTAGCTCCTGTCGGGTTCCTGCATAGACTAATGCTTTCTTCCCAACGTGGCAAAGATGTTTGAGAACACAGGCAAAGGTACTGCTTTCTTCAACTTTTATTTACTTCTTTCTCATAGACGCACAAACTGAAAACCACACGCATGTACATATATTTATATGAACGTAGGTATGTATTTTAATGGTGAATACACAGACAGAGAGAGAGAGAGAGAGAGAGAGAGCTCTACATCTACCAAACATTTCTCTGGTGTCCCATAAGTTTGATCCTTCTTGTTGGTTAATGTAGTTTTAACAATTGATTTTAAAAAGTAGCTGAAATTACTTGTTTCTTGTTTACAGATCATCTGCAGTGGTGTAAGCTTTTTGCTGAAGACACTTCATGGGTTTTGAAGAAACATCATCTAGACATATGAATGTAAAATGGTCTTGCAGAGTAAAGATTTGTTACGTATTTAAGGACCCTGTTGTTTTGATGAAGCTATGTTGCTACACTATCACTTACTGTTGTACTTCTACTACTTCTTGCTTGTAAATTTCTCACAAGGTAGTAGCTTTTTGTCCTGTTTGATATCAGATGTTCAAATCAAAGTAGGAGCTTTCATATTTTCTTCTGTTGTATTCTTGACTCATGATTCAGTTCCATTTCGCTAGTTGTCCTTTTGAATCAGTTGCAATCTCAAAGTTATTTAGGAGGTGTGTTACTTTGTAATTGACTTGAAACAAGGACACATGACACTATTTTCAACAATGTTAGGAAGGTAGAAAGGAACAAAGAATGATTTACGAAAAAATGTAATGAAATACTGAGATTAAAATTTAATTATTGAGAAGTACTTATTCAAAATAGATCTTAGCTTACTATTTAACATTTTTTGTTGCCCATTTTGTATTTTTAGGATTAGGAATAAATTTTTCCCACCTAGGCCTTTTGTCACCATAACATGTTTGTTTTGAAAAATTATATAATGCTTTAAGAGCAAATATAAGTAGTGTTCCAATTTATTAAATTTTATTGACCTAATTAGTGGGATATATCACTTTTGTGTCTTCTTTTTAAGGGACAATAGAACAAGTGTCTCAATATAAATTGTATGAAATAATACTCCGCAACTATCAAATAATTTTCCCTTCATTCCTCCACCAAGGAGAGAAATTTTATTATACTCTTTTTTGTGTAATCTAGACTCTAGACATGATAGTAATGATAATAAGTGACGTTACAATGGATAATAAGTTGTACAAATATAAATTGCGAAAGCATTTTCACTGTCACTTGACTCTTGTCAAGTCAAGCTCTTAATCTCTCGTATATGAGAGACAAATGATTATCATTAGACTAGATGTCCATTGTTATCCAATTCCTATTAATTGCTAGGGAAAAAAGTTTCACAAAATATAATTTATTAATTTTTCAAAAATTAGCTTATAAAATTCAAGTCGTGAGCTTTTAAATTTTTAATACAAAATACATAAATAAAAAAGTTTCTATGAGATTGGTTGTTGTCTAGTAGAGAGAGAGTTACTTACTTAGGAGTGTAAAAATTGTTGGACATGGTTATAAAATTCTGGGTAAAATCAGAATTTTTTCTTAAGTTTGGTCTATTTTTTAGGTGGGTCCCGAGCATCGATTTTCGCGGGTCAAAGTGGTAACGCGTTTTATGCCACGTTGTGATTCACGTGGTATATTTGGTTGCTCAAAACCATTACCGAGTGAATGAGAAATTGAAGCCAAAGTATGCTCCATGAAAATAGAATTTTGGTGAAAAATCCTTAAAGGTATTGAATAAGGCTTGTCCCACATTGATTTGGTAGGAAGTTTTGAATGGGTTTATAAGGCATGGGTTTAGTACTTGGGGTGTGCTCCAAAGGGTATCCAAGTGTTTTAGAGGGAGAGGTTGTGGGTAAAATGGGCTAGACCCATTGGACCCAAAAATCACCACGCGCCGCTGTTCGGTTGGCCAAGCGGGCTGGGCCTGGGCACGGGTGTGTGGTGCGTGGTTGAGTTGGGCTTGTTCGGCCCAATACTAATCTTTTGAGGTCAAAACATTTGAATTTAATTTTATTTTTGGTCCAAAATTCAAATTAAACCGGAAATAAACTGGTCTGATTTTACTGTACACCCAAACAGGGCCCCTCCCGTTTTTGTTATCTGTTTGAATTGTGAACCCAACAGATTCAAATCTGTTTGTTTAATTCAAAATCTACAGCCACCAATCCATCTATAAATAGAACAGCCCTCATTTGTATTTTGTAACTCTAATAATTTCGTCCTTCATAATTCTGCAAATATTCTTTTCATATTGCTGCATTATTTTCTTCTGTGAGAGAGTATAAACACTTAGTGTGTTCGTTAGGCAAACAATTTGTAGTGTTGCTATTGTTTGTAGTAGATCATTTTATCCTGAGAGATAGACGTCCAAATTCTGAAAGCTTTGCAGAGAACGAATCTGTCTTAAAGACACAGTGTCAAATACTGGATTTGATCAGATAATTATTCAAAGAAATTAATCAAGTAAGTTGTTTAATTTATTATTCTGTTTTCTTTATTTATTTATTTAAATCAGATTTTAATTTTATTTTTGTAACAAAATAAAATCTGTTTTTATTTATTTTGTTTTATTTCTAGTTTGATTTTTGTAATCAAACAAATTCTCTCATTTCCTTTATTTCTTTATATTCTAGTTGTTGTTTAGTACACAACAGAATTTAATCAACTTAAATACAGTGAAGATTATCTAACAAAAATGGCCCGTAGTCTATGGGCGGCTCGAAACCCACTTGCGGCCTGGAGTGGGCCTGACCCGATTAGGCCTAGGCTTCAGCCCAGTTCGAGACTTTAAGCACAGGCTCGAGCCTAGCCCTTATATTATATGGACACTCTCCACATCATTAAAGCTCTCAAATTAGAGCTCCCAAATATTATTGTTGAAAAAAATATAATAATTAAGGGTGATTAAATGGGGGCATTTCTCCATAACCTTTAGACCAAATGCTCTGGATAAACCCTTAACTATTTTCTTTTAAAAAAAGTAAAAGAAAAAAAAAAGATAATGACATATAAACAAAATATTTAAATAGAGTGATGTAATTTTATTTTATTTTATTCTTTTATAAAACACTCACTATCATTCTCATAATTTTAAAAATATCATTGACACATGATTCTAAATATACTTTTTTTTTATAAATTTTCTGTCTATAAATTATTTTAATGCCATCATATTTTTTTAAATAATTTTAATGGTGTCAATTTACATGATCTCTAAAAACTATTTACAAAATACTATGTTCCCTGTTTGGCAATTTAGTTGAGACTAAAAAAGGTACAAAAAAAAAAAAGATTAAATAAAATATCACATCCAAATCATAATTATTTCATTTTTTTTCTCATAATTATCATATTTAAACCAAAAAAATAAATAAATTAAAAGTTATTCCTAAACGAAACTAATTAACCAGGCTAAATTAGTCAAAAGATTAAAAAACCAAGCTAAATTGACTCTTTGTAAATGAAGCCTAATAATTCTAGCTCCGCCCTGCCATGCCTATTTTACTATACTAGCATAAAATATGTACTATCCACGAGCAAGTAACGAAATGTGATAAACAATACGAAATATGTTAAAAATTAATTAAATATTATGATATTAATTTATATGGGTATTTAAATAATATATTTGAGTGATTTCACTATTTTATATAAATATGCAAGACTAATTAATTTTTTTGAAATACACTTAATTGAAAAGAAAGAATAAGAGTGAATTTCTATAAATATAAGATAAAGATAACCAAAAAAAAAAAAAAAAAAATTTAAGTTTAAAGTTGAAGATGAATATAGAAAGAGAAAATTAGATGAATCTTCAAAAAAGAATAAATCCAATTGAAAATCAAGAATGAGAGTGGATTCTGTAAATACAAGATAAAGATAAAAATAAAAAAAAATCAAGTTTAAATTTGAGGATGAACTATAAGAATATAGAAAGGGAAAATTAAATAAATTCAAGAAAAATGAGGTAAAGAGAAATTCAGTAAACATCAAATGATGTCACATCATAATAAAATGACCAAACTACCCCACCCAATTTAGAAAATTTACATTTTCACTCATGTATAACCCTAAATAATATAAAGCGTGTAATTGTAATTTTATATGTAGCTTTTTTAGACTTGCCAAATGACTCCATAACTAAAAATGCCATCTACCTTTTGGAAAATTATTTAATAATTCCGGAACACCACGTGTCCATACTCCAACCCAATCACCAATTATTTAGCCCTCATGCTGTCCCCTTATTCCCAACATAAATCGTGGGTCTTTATCCCTCTCTACCAATCAAAACCTTACGGAACACCACATGTTCATATTCCGAGAATATTGAATTATCACCCCTAGCTTTTTTAGCCCACAAGCTGCAAATGCAGCTTTTAACCCAACTTGCCAAAAGACCCACTGAATAAAAAAAATTAAGTTGAAATTTAAAAATTCAAAAATAAAATAAGATAAACCTAAAAAAAAAAATTTAAAAACTCTAATAATAGAAAAATAGAAGAGGGTAGTAGTTTAAAAATTAGATAAGAATGAAATGTCACCTATAATTTTTTTAAATTTGTAAAAAAAAAAAAAAACTAAAATATTAGAATTGAGGTGTAGTGAGTTAAAAATTAGATAAGAGTTAAATGACAACTATCATTTTTTAAAATTTAAATTTTGTGTAGTTAAAAAATAATTATTTATGATATCTTATTATACAAATTTCTACTCTATTTTTTTTTACTACTAATAATTTTTAACAATTTTTGTATTCTAAAGTTACTTAATTAAAAAAAAAATTCAAGGGATCACATTATTATTTCTTAATTTTGTTGTGTAAATAACTTATAAATTTCAACAATTTTTGTATTATGAAGTTACTAAATAAAAAAAATAGTATCACTTTTCTTTTTAAAATCTTAATTAGTTTCGTTTTAATTTTATTTTGTGTCAATAACTTATAAATTTTAGCAATTTTTGTATTCTGAAACTACTAAATAAAAAAAATTACCTTTCTTTTTAAAAGCTTAGTTAGTTTTATTTTTATTTTGTGTTAAGAGCCGGTAAAATAGCCTTGATTGTGCTGTGCACGAGTATAAATAAATAAACAAAAATTGGTTTTAAAATTGAATAATAATATAAAATTTATCTAAAGTATGTAGTAAAAATGATATAATCAATTAAATTTTATTCATTTTTATTAGAGTTATACATAAATGACTTGTATATTTATACCAATGTGACATTTACCTAATCATTAAAAAATGCCTTGATCTATGCCCAACTTATGAATCATTTGACCTATTTATTTATTAAAATATCTATAAGTATTTTTATTTTTTAAATAAAAAATATGAACATATTTGATAGATATCTATTAAAAATTTTGAACTTAGGTAAAAAAATTATATATTTATGTTAACACTATGAAATAAATAGTGACATATATTCATATATTAAAAAATTATCTAAGATAGAACCACTCTAAATTTTATGTCATATTTTAGCTTTAATCTTAGTAAAAATATTTGATAATAACAAATTTAAACATTATGTATAAATTATATCATAATCGATTCGTGACCGTTAAGGAGTTTTTAATAATATGATTATACATTCAATGAACCAATTTTTGGGTCCCATTTTGATGATCTAAACCGTTCACATTTTAGGGTTTGTCGAGTAGATCATCACTGCAAAAAATCAAGTCGATTAGATAACGAAAATTACGTGTTTGGATGAATTTTGTATAAACCGTTTATTTTCTTACTATCTATTTTTTTTATATACAAAACTGATACAAATATATAGTTGTCGTTATCCGAGACTTCATTTGGTATAAAAAGCCTAGGTTAAAATAGTCACAAAAAAACAAAATAGGCTAAAAAGCCAATCAAACAAAACATCAAATTCAAATCATAATCATTTTATTTTTTCTCTCACAAAAGTCAAAAAAAATTAAAAAGTCTCTTACAAACGAGACTTTTTAACTCTAGGCTAAATTAGCCAAAAAGTCAAAAAGTCAACCCACATTCTAAATAAAGGCGGATCGACTTTATTTTTTTACAGAGATTATGTATTCGACAAATTTTAAAATATGAATGGTTCAGATTATCAAAATGAGACCCAAAAATGAGTTCACAAAACCCAACAGTACCTCTCCAGTCTAATGGAGGACTGGATAGAAGCCTAGGACATGTTAAAGAATCAATAATGTTTAAATTGTAAGTTAAAAAATTAATTACTTTTCATATGTGTATATAAATGTATCAAAATCATGCATCAATGCAATCGTGGGGAAGCAATTTTGAAAATAAATTTGGAATGGTAAACATAAATTAAGGAAGTAACATGAAATGGTAATTATGGTAGCATAATTTAAAGGTTTAATATAAAATTTCATGAATTTAATTATGAAATAATTAAAATGCAACAAATAATGACACTTAGTATTTTCATCATTAAAAAAAATTAAGTTGAGAGTTTGAATCTTAAAGAAATCCTATTAATGTTTACTGTGAATGAAAATAATAAGTTTTGATATATACGTTGAGTAATAAATGGCCATAGTGAGAAAAAAAAAATATTACGAAATTTTAATTATATAATAAATTATTTTATGTTTTATGGTGAAAATTTTAAAATATTTTAATAGAAAATATTTTACTATGAAATATTTTTTTAGTGTGATTTATTAATTTTTTTTAATTAGAAATTTTTTTTTTGAGTGTGTGATTTATTAATTAAGAGATGAATGATTTAAGAATGGTCCTTTAAACAAAGAGATGAATTAAGAAATAATAATAATGCATTTTTAACTTTCTTTGTTTAATGATTTATTAATTAAGAGATGAATTAAGAGATGAATGATTTAAGAATAAAAATGCATTCTTTGTTTAAAAAGAAAATGCTAGTGTGTGATTTATTAATTATTTTTTAAATTAAAAAATTTAAAATTTTGAATTAAGCACTTAGAATTTTCTTAACTCTACTCACTAAAAACCTCCTTTTGCGTAGTGTTGGGTAGCAATTGGGTTGGGTTAACTCTTTGGCTAAATTAGTTACAAAGAGATAAAATAAGTTAAAAAGTAAATAAAATAAAATATTACATTTAAATTATAATTATTTTATTTTTACTCTCATAAAAGTGAAAAAAAAATCAACTCAAATGAAATTAAAAAGTTAAAAAACTAAAAGAATAATCCTTCAAACAACCAGTGGAGGTAACCCCACCACTCCCACTATTTTTTTTGATTGGTGCAGGATTATTATTATTATTATTTCTTTTAAGGCATGGACTCACAGCCCCCGACGTGGGGAAAAAGTTAAAAAACTAAAAGAATAATCCTTCAAACCTCCAGTTGAGGTGATCCCACCACTCCTACTATTTTTTTATTTTTGCAGGATTATTATTATTATTATTTCTTTTAAGGCATAGACTCACAGCCCCCGACGTGGGGGTGGATAGATATGGAGCATTCGCGTGGCCTGTTGGTTAGACTAAAGGTGAAAATAGTTCGATAAATTAAGAAATTAATAAAATAAAATATTATATTTAAATTATAATTATTATTTTTTTTATAAAAATTAAAAAAAGTCAAAAAATTTAATCAAAATAAAATTTTTTAACCAAAATTAAAATGACTAAAAAGTCAATCCACTCAACAATCTTTGATTTTTAGGATTCATTTGGAATATGAATTGATTTTTTGATTTTTTACTTTTTTAACCATCTTAGCCTGGATTAAAGTCTCGTTTGGGATGAATTTTTTGATTTTTTTAATTTTTGTAAAAAGAAAAATGAAATGATTATAATTTAGATATGACATTATATTTTTATTGATTTTTTAATTTATTTGTCATTTTATGACTATTTTAGGCTAAGATTAGGATGTCAAATGAAGGCTTAGTATAATTATAATAATATAATACACTAATTAAAAAAAAAAAAAACAATTATTGGTCTTACGAATAGGACACTAATGTGGTCAACGGCATACAGATCTGGAGCCTGTACAATTAGGACACAACACAACTCCCAAGCCAAGGAGCAGAGCGGAGTTGACCGGTACTTGCCGGTCAAGACTCTCTTGTAATTTTAGCGGTCTTCCTTCCACTCAGAGTCTTCCTTCCACTCAGTTCCAAAAAAAAAAGAGAAGTTACTCTCTTTCATCCATTCATTTATTCATATATTATCATTACTCTCTTTCATGTATTATCATTACTCTCTTTCATCCGTTCATATATTATCATTACTCTCTTTCATCCTTTCAGGCCTCGTTTGGGAACAGGCTAATTTAGTAATTTTTTAGTTAATTGGCTAAAAAGGTAGGTAAAAAAAACTTGTATGTTTGGGATGACTTTTTGACTAATTACGAAAAGCTGTGCAAAAAGTAGAGAGAAGCCGTAATTGTTAGCTGTGCACTATTTTTTTATTTTTGCAGGATTATTATTATTATTATTTCTTTTAAGGCATAGACTCACAGCCCCCGACGTGGGGGTGGATAGATATGGAGCATTCGCGTGGCCTGTTGGTTAGACTAAAGGTCAAAATAGTTCAATAAATTAAGAAATTAATAAAATAAAATATTATATTTAAATCATAATTATTATTTTTTTTATAAAAATTAAAAAAAGTCAAAAAATTTAACCAAAATAAAATTTTTTAACCAAAATTAAAATGACTAAAAAGCCAATCCACTCAACAATCTTTGATTTTTAGGGTTCATTTGGGATGTGAATTGATTTTTTGACTTTTTACTTTTTTAACCATCTTAGCCTGGATTAAAGTCTCGTTTGGGATGAATTTTTTGATTTTTTTAATTTTTGTGAGAAGAAAAATGAAATGATTATAATTTAGATATGACATTATATTTTTATTGATTTTTTAATTTATTTGTCATTTTATGACTATTTTAGGTTAAGATTAGGATGTCAAATGAAGGCTTAGTATAATTATAATAATATAATACACTAATTAAAAAAAAAAAACAATTATTGGTCTTACGAATAGGACACTAATGTGGTCAACGGCATACAGATCTGGAGCCTGTACAATTAGGACACAACACAACTCCCAAGCCAAGGAGCAGAGCGGAGTTGACCGGTACTTGCCGGTCAAGACTCTCTTGTAATTTTAGCGGTCTTCCTTCCACTCAGAGTCTTCCTTCCACTCAGTTCCAAAAAAAAGAAAAGTTACTCTCTTTCATCCATTCATTTATTCATATATTATCATTACTCTCTTTCATATATTATCATTACTCTCTTTCATCCGTTCATATATTATCATTACTCTCTTTCATCCTTTCAATCTCTTTTTATGAATGCTCCGTCTAGCTTCTTGTACAAGGTTCGGTCTCTCTCTCTCTCTCTCTCTCTCTCTCTCTCTCTGTGTTTGTGATTCTGAGTTGATGATATCAGGTAAATTGTTGACCGAATGAATTACTAGCAAACTTGTATTTAGGTTCTGTTTTAGCTTGAAATTTTGTTATTTTTCAATGATACATGTATGATCTACCATGATTCAATTGTTTTTAGGGTATACCCATTGCTAAGCTATATCAATATGGTGTCCTGGCGGTCTCTAGAATTTACTTTTAATTTTTTTCGAATTTTTGGGTTTTAGGTTTCTTAAGGTTAACTTTTGATTTTGCTATCATGGATCCACGTTTCACTGAATTTTCCGATTCTACCGACTCTTTCAATTTCGACGATGATTCCTTCTTACAGCCTGAAAATCTTGCAAACATGTTCAAATTTAAAGATGACCTTCCTTTGCTAGATTTCGATTCCGTTGACCCTTCTTTCCTTCCCCCCGATTCTCCCGAACCCGGTTTCTTTGCGCAGACATCGAGTAGAAACTCAGAAGTGGACTCTCAAGATGATAGTGACTTTTCTGGTAATGTTCTTAATTACATAAATTCCATAATCATGGAGGAGAACATAGAGCAGAAACCCAGTATGTTTCATGATCCTTTGGCCCTACAAGAAACTGAGAAATCGTTATATGACGTTCTTGGCGAAAAGTACCCTGCCTCCCCCAATCAACCATCCCCTCTTTACTTCAATCCAAATGTTGAAAGCCCTGATTTTTTATTTGGTGGTTCCAGTGAGCAGAGTGCTGGAACCAATACTAACGGTACCAATTCCATTGATTCTCAATGGATTGTTGACCCAGGAGAGCAAAAACAATCTGTACTAAGTTCTCCTTCCGGATACCCTTTTGAGACCACTTTGAAACCTACTTCGCAGTTGTCATTTGACTCTACAAGGGGTTTCAGTGATGATTCTAATGGTCTAATGGACTCTTCTATGAGTAGCCATCTGGTTTCAAACATGTTTAGCAATAGCGAATCCATTTTGCAGTTCAAGAGAGGGATGGAGGAAGCTAGCAAGTTCCTTCCTAAAAATAATCAATTGATTATTGATTTGGATAGCTATAAATTGCCTCCACAATCGGAGGAAAGGGCTTCAGAGGTTGTAGTCAAGGTGGAGGAGGGCAGGGACAGCTTGCCGAATGGATCTAGGGGTAGGAAGAATCATCACCGGGAGGATATTGATTTAGAAGAGGAGAGGAGTAGCAAGCAGTCAGCAGTTTACATGGACGAGTCTGAGTTGTCCGAGATGTTTGATAGGGTTTTGCTATTTACTGGTATGAAAGTGGACCCTGTGTGCCATAATGGCTGTAATGGAGAAGAAGAAGTGCAGCAGACTGAAGCAACCAAGACCTCCCAGCAGAATGGACAACCACATGGATCTAGTGGCGCAAAGACTCGTGCTAAGAAACAGGGCAACAAAAATGAAGTGGTGGATTTGAGGACACTCTTGATTAATTGCGCGCAATCTGTTGCTATTGATGATCGCAGGACTGCCAAAGAACAACTTAAGCAGATTAGGCAGCACGCTTCTCCTTTTGGTAATGGGTCTCAGAGGGTAGCCCATATCTTTGCCAATGGTCTTGAGGCACGCTTGGCTGGCACTGGAAGCCAGATTTATGCAACCCTAGCTTCCAAGAGGATTACAGCTGCAGAAAGGTTGAAAGCTTACCAGCTTTATCTTTCAGCTGCACCATTCAGGATGATATCGACATTCTTCTCAAACAAAATGATTTTGGATTTAGCTATGAATTCAACCAAAAAAAAGCTCCATATTATTGATTTTGGTATCCTATATGGTTTCCAGTGGCCCATCCTTATCCAATACCTCTCAGCCCTACCTGGTGGAGCCCTGGAACTTCGAATCACTGGGATAGAGCTTCCACAACCTGGTTTCCGACCTGCAGAATTGGTTGAGGAGACAGGGCGTCGCTTGGCAAAGTATTGTGAACGCTTTAATGTTCGATTTCAATACCATGGCATAGCACAGAAATGGGAAACTATCAAAATTGAGGACCTGAATATACAGAGTGATGAGGTGCTTGCTGTGAACTCTCTCTTCCGGTTTAGGATACTACCTGATGAGACAGTTGACGTGGATAGTCCAAGGGATGCTGTTCTGAAGTTAATTAGGAAGATGAATCCGGACATTTTCACTCATTCTGTTCTTAATGGATCCCACAATGCCCCCTTCTTTGTCACTCGGTTTCGTGAGGCACTTTTCTACTACTCTTCAATATTTGATATGTTTGACATTACTATGTCCCGTGAAGGTCAGGAAGGTCAGGAGAGGGTAAACTTAGAGAGAGAGTTCTATGGGCGTGAAGTTATGAATATAATTGCTTGTGAGGGTGCAGAAAGGGTTGAGAGGCCCGAGACATACAAGCACTGGCAGGTTCACAACATGAGGGCTGGTTTCAAGATGCTCCCTTTGAATCAGGAGCTGTTAAAAAAATTCAGGGGTAAGTTGAAGACAGGAGGGTACCACACTGATTTTGTGATCGAAGAAGATGGTCAATGGATGCTGCAGGGATGGAAGGGTCGGATTTTCTGTGCTAGCTCCTGTTGGGTACCTGCATAACTTTTGAAGGCATGCTTGTTATAACTCTGCATTGAAGACTACAGCTTTCTACCCAATGTTGCTGGCATTGATGTTTGAGAACACAGGCAAAGGTATTGCTTTCTTCGACTTGTATTTACTTCTCTCTCTCATACACGTTCACAAACTCAAACCCACACTCATGTATTGATTTTTATATACATGTAGGTATGTATTTTTATGGAAATCTATATCGGTTTCTAGTTCTATTATCTATTTATGATGAATACACGTAGTAAATGTAACAGATGTAATTTTACGCATCGAGTTAAACAAGGAGCTGAAATTTCTTGTTTCTTGCTTTCAGATCATATGCAGTGGTATCTGCTTTCGTGCAGAAGAAACTTAAGGGTTATGAGGGTGGTGTATTATCATGCACAAATTTTACAGGATAATACTTCTTGGTGTTTAAGTAAATTTAGTGGCACATCACTCAGTGGACGTGGTTTTCAAGAAACATCTTCTAGCATGGTTTAGTACCATGGGTGTAAGGTGGAGGAGGGCAGTGTAAAGATTTGTAACTTGTTAAGGACCTTGTTGTGTTCATGAAGCTGTTGTTATGCTATCACTTACTGTTGTAGATTTACATCTTGCTTGTAGATTTCTCACAAGCTAGTAGCTGCGTGTGACTGTCTGTTTGATCAGATTTGCAAATTGAAAGTAAAAGTTTTCATATTTTGTTCTGTTGTATTCTTGATTTCAGTTCCACTTTGCATATTGCCCTTTTGGATCAATTGCAATCTCAACTTTGAATGGTAGATACTGAAACTAAATAAACGTTAGGGCTGAAAAATTGTTGACCCGCTGATCTCAGAATCTACATGTACCCTCTTGTGAAGTGTATTGATGGAAACCCGTATATGTGATTTTGCTAGAAAGAGGTAGTTAAACTAAATTTACACTGTTGAATGGGTGGCCTTTATTTCTTGATGCTTGTTTTTTAATGGGTGATCATCACTGATGTTTTTTCTTTTTTCTTGTGACTTTATAGTTAAAGCTATTACAACTGTATCCTTTGTCTTTGAACCTTTTGATTATGGAGTATTTCCATTGTTGAACTTACATATTTCCTTGGATTGTAAACCAAGCTTGCAATATGTTTAGTTACATGTCTTTTTGAAATCGTGTTCAGTAAAACAGAACTAGGATTCAAGTAGATAGTACTTCTTTGGCATTGCACCACTTGTACATGTTCTGTTTTCCATAAAACAGAGCTTCCTTGACTTTGATGCCATAGAATAATGATGTTGCTGTATATGAATCAGTGAAAATTTGCTCTCTTCTTATATATATATATATATACTTTTAGAATGTCCTCCAGTAAGTTTGACCTAGATGTTACGGGTTCAAACCACGGATGTGCAGGGGTTAAGGCTGTGTATATCGGACTCTCCTCAAACCTTGCTGTGGCTGGTGACTCGTGTTTTGGGATTGTCTTATTAGTGGTTCCTGCTTCAGTTTGTTCTGAAAGGGCTTATCTACAAGTTACACCTTGATGTTTGTGATGAAGTTGGTTCACTATCTTCTTCTGTGTGCCATCATTTTCGAAGCCTTTGCTTATCTTGTTCTAGAGATCAATTTTGTTGATGATAGATTGTTTAGAAATGCTTGTGAAGTGCTGTTTGGAAATGATATGCTCTTAAGGGTCTTGCCCTATCCCTTCGAAATAGAACAATTCTCTACTTGATTGATATCAAATAGTTATGCATCCTTCTGAATTTGTGTTTCAGTCTTTTTATTATTTTTGGTAAATTAAATTTCACTGAGCAAAAACAACACACATAACAATCATGTGAAGGGCAACAAGTTGTCAAACTGGGCTAGCCTGCTCTACCTCTATTTTGTTGCAGCTGTTTGTGCTTGTCCGACTGTACTTGTGGAAACACTAGTAGATATCACTCCTTGTCACTTTCTCTATCTTAAATCATGAAGACTACAATGTTATCTTATTACATTTTGAAAACAAAGTCTAATGGAAGTTTCTATCAAAATTACCACCGTATATGCATGAATCCTCTGAAAATATTGTTAACAAACCCAATATCATCTCAACACCATATATAATGTGAAATCGCAGAGAGGATAGGCATGCGAAGTCAAAGATCACCAGATTATGACATTTGTTTTTTTAATATTAAATTTGTGAGGCGGCTTGAATAATGGATAATCCATTTTGTATTTGAGTAATAAAATTATCTCCTTCAACTTTAAGAATTTGTTTACGTATTGCCTTTGATTTTTATCTATAATTATAGTATAATACATTGAGATGTATCACAACTCAGACCGACTCGAAAGCCAGCGAATTGCAAACATTGACGCACTTGACCGGCTATTACCGGTTGAGACTCTGTACTTTTTATAGGTCTCTGACTGACGAACATCCTCTTCCTCCCACTTTCCAGCATTTGTGTGCTCTGTTTCCGGGAAAATTCATGACCTCTGTTGCGAGAAAAAGGTGGAGAAGAAGAAGATTTCTATATATTATCATTATCTCTCTCGGAGGTACGCAAGAATAATATCTCAAATTTCACTCGTCTTATTTCTCATCAGTTGCTTCTCTGCATCTTATCGATAATAATTCGTTCAACCAACTCCATCTCATCAGTTGGGCAAGTCTATAATACATTTTGTTTAAAAAATGTACTGTATATAAAAAAAATTAAAGGTCAAGATTGAATCACATTATTAAAAGTGACCGGCTAAAAAATTATTTTTTTTTCATAATATAATCAAATTAATCATAACTTAGTCACAACCACATCTCATAACCAACATCATTTTGTTCATAATTAATATCACATATTTCATAACCACATCTCATAACTAACACTATTTTGTTGATAATTAATATCACATATTTCATAACCAACACCACTTTGATTATAACCAATATTATATATCTGATAACCATTGATCACATATCTCATAATTACTACTCACATGAATCATAACCATATCTCATAACCAACCCCTTTGAGTCATAACTAACATCACATATCTCATAACCACTAGTCACTAGTCACGTATCTCATGACCAACACTTTTTTGTCGTAACCAACATCACATATCTCACAACCACTAGTCACATATCTCATAAGTAACACCTTTTTGCTCATAACCACACTATTTTGATTATAACTAACATTACATATCTCACAACCATTGATCACATATCTCACAACCATTGATCACATATCTCACAACTACTACCCACATGAATCATAACCACATCTTATAACCAACATCACATATCTTATAACCACCGGTCACATATCTAATAGCCAACATCACATATCTCATAACCACTAGCCACATATCTCATAACTAACACATAACCACACCACTTTGATCATAACCAATGTCTTATATCTTATAACCACTAACACATATAGTATAACCAAACACCCTTTGACACTATTTTGCTCATAACCAAAATCACATATCTTATAATCACTAATCAAATATCTCATAACCATTACCCACATAACTCATAATTAACATCATATATATCATAATTATTAATCACATATCTCATAACCACACCACGTTGATCATAACCAACATTACATATTTCATAACCATCACATATATCATAATCACTAATCACATATCGCATAACCATTACTCACATATAGGGGTGTAAATTTGACCCACGAGCTTGTGGCACACCCCAAGTCCTTGCGCTCTAGGTAGGCCCAAACAGGCCCGAGCCTAAGCCCAACCTAAGACCCTAGGCTATGTGTTCTAGAGCCCGACCCGGCCCTGGTGTGTTATGGACCCGTGAGCTCGCCTCGACCCCAACGGCTCCCTACCCCCCTCTGTTAGTGCAATGGTAAAAAATTTAAAACAATCATATAACCGTTAATTCCACCAACATCCAATTTTTTATTTTTTATTTTTTTATTTTTATATGTATAAATTAACCCCTTCCCCTCCCCATTCCCCAAGTCATATAAATACCATCCATTTCTCATTTTATTTCTTACAAACAAATCCGTCTCTTAAACTCTCATTCTCTCTGAACTGTCAACTCTTTCAATTAATTTTGAAGTGTCATCCTTAAGTGACAATTACAATTGATTACTTATCTCTATTTTAGATTTATTTTTAGTCATAATATCTTCATTAAATATAATAGAAATAATAATATACAAACGATATACTTTTTAAAATATCTATATACACTTATAGACATATATATATATATATATATATACATATATATATATATATATATATTTTAACTAAATTTTAATAAAAAATATGGTGAAAAAAATTATCTATGACGTAATTTTATTTTGTTTTACTAAATAATTTTTCTCTTAAATTTTTTTTTCTAACTTTTTTTTTTCTCCACTCAATTTTCTTTCCCTTGATTTGTCCTAGTTATGCCTAAGCTCTCTCTATTTCTTAATTAGACTTCTCTATTTCACTCAAATCATCGAAATGACCATCGTTGATAGTTCTTCCTCACTGGATTCTTCATCTCTCTAGTCCTGGGTCTCTGCAATAGATCATTGAACTCGTCACTACTCTCTCTGTCTATTTCAACACTATTCATTCTGGTGATATTTCTCTATCTAGTAAATGCATCTATCTCGAAACTCTACATTTTTCACATTAATATGTCATACATATACAAACTTTTGGCCGTAGTTATGATTTGAAAGGTTTTGTTATTATCAATTTGTGCATGTGTTATAGAACTGTTGAAAAAATGAATATTACACATTTTGTTGTACTGTTCTGCTATCTCAGTCCTTTTCATCCCTCGAGCATCTCTCTCATTCCTTACTGTCATTGTAGATATCTCCGATGTTCCTTATTGAAAACGACACCACCTTTGACGTCATTTTCATAGGCGATAAGCTCGTTCAATCTCTCTTTCTCATATTCCCTTTCCTCTCGCTCTACTGGTTAATCTTCTCTAACTCTCATTTTTTGTTCCATGGATTTAAGTCGTTGATTAAATTATTTAATGATTGTCATTACATTTTGTTTTCTCTATGTCATGAGAGATCCCGATTGGTAATTCAACGATTTTTAGTGATTTATTAGTCATTTTATAATAATTGTTATGAAACTTTGTTGTTTGATTACAATATTTGTGGTTTATAAAAAACTTGGATATTTTTGCTACATCAATTAGTTGTGTTGTTATACATTTTGTGATTGATGTTACGAAATTTTATGGGTTGGTTATGACATTTGTGATTTGTAAAATTTTTGATTATTTTTATTATGCCAATTAGTGGTGCAGTTACGTATTTTGTAGTTGATGCTATTAAATTTTGTGAGTTGGTTATGACATTTGTGGTTTTTAAAAATTTTAGATGTTTTTGTTACACCAATTAGTAGATAGTTACATAATTTTTGGTTAATGTTACGAAATTTTGGAAATTAATTACGACATTTGTGATTTTCTATAATTTTAAACAATTTTGTTACACCAATTAGTGATACCGTTATGTATTTTGTGTTTTATATCACAAAACTTTGTGACTTGATTATGATATTTGTGGTTTTTAAAATTTTAAATATTTTTATTACTCTAATTAATGGTGTGATTATACATTTTGTAGTTGATGAGTAAAATACTTTTTTTTATTAATTTTACTTAATAAAAATAGATGATGGATTTATATTAAAAATAAATAAACAAATTTGAGTATAAATTGACAAAATTATAAATTGATAATTTATTTTATTATAAGATTCTAAGGCCCTGTTTGTTTGGGGTTATAGGAAGGGGATTGTGATTACTAATCCTTTGGTATTACTAATGGCGTGCTTGTTTTGAGAGATGTGGAGGGACTATTAATCCCTTGGTATTAGTAGGCCCCTTGGAAGGGGGATTGGTAAGGAGGAGATAGAGATGGTATTAGAAAAATATTGAGGGGATTAGAAATTTTTTTATTTTTTTTATATTGGGAATTTTTTTTTTAAAATATTAATGTTTAATTTTTTATATTTTTTTATTTGTTTTATTATTTTATATAAAAATAATTTAACAATTCCTCACTATTAATCCTCTCACTAACAATCCCCTCACTATGAATCCTTTCCATTCTATCTCTGAAAACAAACGGGCCCTAAATGTTTTAATTTTTTTTTATAATGATTATTACATAATTCCCTCCAAATAATTTTCTCCAAAAATTTGGAACAAACATCCAAATTTTGTCAAAATAAAAATTCCCTCATTAATTATTTTTGACAAATCCCTAGACCTTTTCTTCATCCCAAACATTTTCAAAAATTATTCGCTCTCTCTCTCTCTCTCTCTCTCTCGTCGTCGCTGCCCTTGCCACCGCCGAGACCTGTTTTGCTTTCGTCGCGGCATCCTTTACCATGGAAAAAAGCTTATAATGCTGTTGACGAAGATCTCTACAGGATCTCGTCGGAGCTCCTCCGCGCCAAGCACCGAAGAGTGAGTTTATTCCTCTGCCCTTTTCTTTTCTTTCTCGTTTTAGCAAGCTACATGCCTCATGTATGTTTCTCTCTCTCTCTCTCTCTTTCGCTCTGCAACTTTTTTCTCTCCATTTCTCCATCTCCATTCTATGAAACCCTAGACCGAAATCCCCTTCTTCGAAACTACCCCTTCTTCGAAGCTAACCCTTTTACCTTTGTGAGCTCACTGGGTTGGTTTATAAAATTAGGAAAATATGATTTGAATAGGTTTAGTTTTTTTTATGTTGTTAGTTGTTTTGATTCCATATATATATATACTTGAAATTTGGCTTGTGTGTGAAATCTGA
Source organism: Camellia sinensis (assembly GCF_004153795.1). Taxonomy (NCBI): domain Eukaryota; kingdom Viridiplantae; phylum Streptophyta; class Magnoliopsida; order Ericales; family Theaceae; genus Camellia; species Camellia sinensis. The sequence continues at coordinate 362,833 of NW_021025169.1, read as the reverse complement.
TGTATGGGTAATTGAATTTTGTACTCATGTAGCTGATATGAGACTGTAATTTTTATTTGTTTATTGAAATCTGTTTATGTTTCTAACAATTACTCTTGTGGTGGCTTGATTTTCCTATAAGAAAGAAAATTCAAGTGGTTTGGAATGTATTACTTTTATCAATTTTCTGGGAATTGCATAAACTGAGAAATGAATGGATATTTTGATGTTATCCTATAAACCCATTAAGGTTTTATAGTTCACAAGCTCATAGACAAACAATTAAATATTTTAAGTTCATGAAGATGCATTCAAAGAAGTTGATGCATTCAGAGAAGTTGATGCAATTCGATTTGGAATGGTTAATATTTGTTCTTGTAGAGCCAACTTATTTCATGGAACTAATTGATTGATTTAAAAATCCAAGAAGATGCAAGAATTGTTATATGAAAGATACCTTTACCAATTTTCTGGGAACTGTGGAAAGTGAGAAACGAATGTTTGTGTAATGGTGGTCATCTAGATTGGATCAAGGTTCAGGAAAGAATTATTTCAAATTTGCCTATCTGATTTAAATCCAATAAACATTTGAAAGTCTTCTCTGTGAATGACTTTATGTTCAATTATCAGAATATTAAGGATTGTGCACCTCATTAAATGTACATATCATGTACACCTTACTTTTAAACCATTAGATATCTATAAATTAATCTGAACCATAATTCAATTAAAAAAATTGAATAGCTTTTCAACCGGTTACTTTTTTTTTCCTTTCCCTTTTACTGGTTGTGCTTCCCCCCTCTCCACAAAGGCTCACGTTGTTTTGCCAAAACCCTTATGTTATATGGTCCGAAACCCTCCCGTTTTCAGACACAACTTCGGTGGTCTTGTCCGCCCTAGAAGACCATCCCGGGAAGTGCATCTTTTTTACTGATTGTTCCATATCTATTTTTTATATGTAAAAACTTTGCCTGAAGGTACGAATCTCTCACTATGTCTCTCTTTGTAACTCGTTTCTCTCGCTTTTCTCCCCGCTCTAGAAGACCATCCCGCGAAGTGCATCTTTTTTACTAATTGTTCCATATCTATTTTCTACATGTAAAAACTTTGCCTGAAGGTACGAATCTCTCACTATGTCTCTCTTTGCAACTCGTTTCTCTCGCCTTTCTTTAACCCTATTTCCTTTCCCAATTCTTGTTTCCCCTTCTTCAAAACTGCCTCACTTGGAGTGGTTGGTTTCTAAATTTAGGAAAATATGATATGAATAGATTTTGCTTTTCATGTTAGTTTGATTTGGTAGTTGTTCTGATTCTATATATATGGATATATACTTCAAATTTGGCTTGGGTTTGTGAAATTTGATGTGTGATTAATTGAATTTTGTACTCATGTAACTGATATGAGATGGTAATTATTTACTTATTTGTTGAAATCCGTTCATGTTTATAATTTTTCGTTTCTTGTTATGTTATACTTCTAATATTGGTGCTTTTGGGTTATGGTTGAATGTAATATTCCCCTCCTGGATTAATAGTTGCATATTTTACCTCTACATTTATAACAACCCTAACCTATGATTAGCCGATTAACCACGATTAATTATGCCTAATGACTAATTAAGAGGAAATTCTGAATTAATTGCATGTGCATTGCATTATTTGTGTTTATATCTGTCGGTGATAGGAATATCTATTTGTGTTTCTATTTTGTTCTGCGAATTCTAGGCCTTATCGGCATTTGATCACGGAATTAACTTGCTATATGTGTTAGTTGGAATTTTTAGAATTTTATGGTAGTTTTAATTGAAATTCGATTTGGAACGAATTAATTAGAATAAATAAGACCCATTTGCTTAATTGAAGCCAAGTTTATTTAAGTCTTCTTAATTAAGCCTATGTAAGACTCCTTTGTACCACCATTGTTATGACCCAATCCTGCCCCTATGGATAAGGTCATAACCGGCCAGTAATCATGAGATTACTTGCGGCCTCAAACCTGATTAGACATATTTCAATAGAAATGAGGGGCCAAACGGAAGCAGATTTAAAATTTTTTGTCCAATGAGCTGTGTTTATATAGCAAAGCAAAACATTTCAGAAGTAGTCTATAATAACGTACACACATATGCATAAAGTTAACATCTTATATTCATCCAGGAACTTTCAGATATGCAGCCAGCCAAATAAAAACTTTTGTACATAGATGATCCAATGTGTTCACCAAAATAGCAAAAGAGTAAACAAAAGATCAAAAGAACACAAACAAAGTCTTGTGCGTGAGACATTCGGGCTGACTCTTTAAACTGACTTCCTCTCACATTCTTCACTAAGGCTAGGTTTGGACCTCTCTTTACCCACCTACATGCACATAAATGAGGGTGAGCGAAAGCCTAGTGAATAATATCAAAATAAAGAAATTACATGAATGAAATTCGTGACGGACATATCTAACGACCTTAGGCCCATTCATGTTTCTATCTAGTACGTCAAACGGCCTCGAGCCAAATTTATTCTTATCAAACAGCCTCGAGCCTAATTCATTCATATCCAACGGCCTTTGGCCCAATCATTCATGTCAAATGGCCTTTGGCCCAATCATTTATGTCAGACGGCCTTTGGCCAAATCATTTATGTCGAATGACCCTTGGCCCAACGTTCGTGTCAAACGGCCTTTGGCCCAATCATTCACGTCAAACGGTCTTTGGCCCAATATTCATATCAAATGGCCTTTGGCCTAACATTCATATCAAACGACCTTTAGCCTAACATTCATATCAAACGATCTTTAGCCTAACATTCGTATCAAACGGCCTTTATTCAATCATTAGCATGACGAATATCCAATTCAATTTAACAAGTCCGTAGAACTTATACATAAGTGATCATACTTCAATACATTCTTATTAAGATATTACTCATAGTGTTCTGCTGATGGATTCGCCCTTGCGCTTGGCCCTACACAATTTACAACATATCAAGTCACAAGCGATTCAATCCATTCTCAAATTGTTTATTTCTCTTAAGCCTTTTTCTTATCCCTTTAACTCATTTACAATGTTCCATGCATGCCTAAGAGTGCTTAGAAACGAAAGAGAACGGAAAAAAAAGCGTAAAATGACTTTTCAAAATTTTTGAACAGGGTTCTTCGCTCGAGGGCAGAATTGCTCGCTCGAGCGGGCTGCAAAAATCTGAGAAAGTACTGGTTGCATGAATTTCATGCTTGAGTGAGGTTTCTGACGCTCGAGCGAGGAGTCTTGCAAAACAGGGTCCACTTAAGCGCAATGTTTGCTGCTCGAGCTATCGTGCAATTCATTGAAAGACTTCTGGGAGCTTGATTTTCACATTCGAGCGAGATTTTTGGGTTTTCCAGAATTCTATTTGAAGCTCAAACTTGATGTTCAAAGGTCCAAAGTTTGTGTTTTTGGTACAAAAACATGGAAAGACATTACATAGAATGAGGATATAGATAATTTGAGACCAATTGTCCAAAACCATGATCCAATTCTTAAATCATTTCATATTCTTCTTGACAACTTCAAAACACATGCAACCAAACTTCATAACTACATGGATTATGCATGCATGTGTAATATAGATTCCAATACTATTTCAAATGGCACAAATGATGCTTATAATCATAAAGCTCAACAAAACCATGCTTGCATGTATGATTTGATACTTAATTTTTCACATTTAACATGCCACATGCTTGATTATGCAATTCCATGGCAACTCTCTATATGCATGGCCATATTGACTTCAAATTCATTATAATCAACTCAATTTTTGCTCTTAATTGCACATTTTTCTTGAATTCACTTAATTATGAACTTAAACTTATGAAGTTGAGTTCAATTACTCACCTAGGAGCTCCAATTCTTCAAACTATAGCTAATTCTTGAACTTAGCTTCCAAATTCCCAAGCTTTGAGCCAAAATTCACAATTTGAGCCCTCTTCTCTCCCTAGAACCGTCTCTTTCTCTTTCTCTCTCTCTCTCTCTCTCTCTCTCTAGAGTATAATTCAAATTTTTGAGCTCAAATGAGGAGCTTAAGCATAAATAGGCCTATATATACACACTTACCTAATCAACCTTGATTAAGGCTAATCAATTGTGCCTAATTCAATCAGTTTAATCTAATTATTTTGACCCGAATCAATTTTTAATTAAAATTCACCGTAGGCTCTAAAAATCATGCTAAGCACAAAAATACGGTCAATTTCGCTTTTTGACGCCTTTACGGTCTTTAATTAAATCTTATAGCAAAAGATCAAACAGATTTTTTTACGGTGAATAGATAGGAATTCAAAAACACATATAATCATATGAATGGCACTCAAAATCATATTAAGCACATAATCACAATCATAATTAAGATTAATTAACATAACACGGGACAGGGTTATCACAATCTTCCCCCCTTTAGGAAATTTGGTCCTTCAAACTTATTTTACCTCCGTCCGGAAATAAATGTGGATAACGTAGTTGCATTTCATCTTCATTTTCCCATGTGACGTCCTTTCCATAGTGTTCTTTCCACTCTACTTTCACCATTGGGATGGACTTGTTTCTCAATTGTTTCACTTGCCGGTCAATGATTCGTTCTGGCCATTCTTCGTATTCCATATTTTCATCCAGAGCTATTCGGTAGTAATCAATCATATGAAACGAATCTCGAAGATAACCCCTCAACATTGATACACGGAATACATTATGCAATTGTTCGAATCCCAGTGGCAAAGCAACCTTATAAGCAACTGGACCAAGCCTTTCCCGGATTTGAAACGGCCTAATGTAACGAGGTGACAATTTGCCTTTTTTACCGAACCTCAATTGGCCTTTCATTAGAATCACACGAATAAAGACATGATCACCGACTCCATACTCAAGAGGTCTTCTTCGGACATCTGAGTAATTCTTTTGCCGGCTCTATGCTATCTTGAGCCTTTGTTGAATGATTTTAATCTTCTCCGAAGTGTCTTACACAATTTCGAGCCCAAGTAGAGCCCTATTCTCGACTTCCGTCCAACAAATTGGTGATCTACACTTTCTACAATACAAGGCTTTGTATGGTGCCATATCGATGCTGGAGTGGAAACTATTATTGTATGCAAATTTTGCTAATGGCAAATAGTCTTCCCAACTCCCTTGAAAATCCAAGGCACACATTCTGAGCATGTCTTCTAAAGTCTGTATGGTCCGTTCTGATTGCCCGTTTGTTTGTGGATGGAACGTGGTATTGAACCTTAGTTCTGTTCCCATTGCTTTTTGTAAACTTTTCCACAATCTAGATACAAATTTCGGATCTCTATCCGAGACAATGGACATCGGAACCTCATGTAGGCGAACAATCTCATCAACATATATAGTAACCAGTCTATAAGCATCAAATGTAGTTCTAACAGGTAGAAAATGTGCAGACTTAGTCAATCTATCAACTACAACCTAAATAGAATCCATGCCTCGAGGAGTTCAAGGTAGACCAACCACAAAGTCCATGGTCACATGCTCCCACTTCCATTCTGGAATAGGGAGATGTTGACGCAAACCACCTGGTTTTTGATGTTTAGCCTTAACTCATTGACATTGAAGGCGCTTGGACACATAATCTGCAATTTCCTTCTTCATTTTGGGCCACCAATAGCTTTGCTTTAAATCTCGATACATTTTGTTATTACCCAGATGCTTGGCAAACATTGACTTATGAGCTTCATCTAGGATTCTCTTCTTTAGTTCCGGAATGTTCGGGACACATATTCGGCTTTGAAACCTCTATACTTCATCATCAACACTGAATTTTGGCTTCGGTTTCACTTCCAACTCATCAAAAATTTTCTTGAGGAACTCATTCTCTCTTTGCCGCTGCTTAACTTTATTAATTATTGCTGGCTCAGCTGTAATGGTAGCTACCAACCCAACTTGTTCATGTAACACAACCTCAATTTCAGTTCTCTCAAAATCTAGTAAGATCTCCTTCTGTTCAGTAAGTAAGGAAGCTAAACTCCCCATCGATTTTCTGCTCAAGGCATCAGCAAATGTATTGGCTTTCCCAAGGTGATACTGAATCTGAAGATCATAATCCTTTATTAGTTCAAGTCATCTTCTTTGTCGCATATTCAACTCTTTCTGAGTAAAGAAGTACTTCAAACTCTTGTGATCTGTGTAGACTTCTCATTTTTTCCTATACAAGTAATGTCGCCAGATCTTCAAAGCAAATACAACTGCGGCCAATTCCAGATCATGTGTTCGGTAGTTCTTATCATGTGGTTTTAATTGTCAAGAGGCATAAGTGATCACTCTTCTGTTCTGCATTAATACACAACCCAAACCTTTATAAGAAGTATCACTAAATATCTCAAAATTTTCCATACATAAAGGCAATGTCAAAACTAGTGCAATGATTAGTCTTGTCTTCAATTCTCAAAAGGCAATTTCCCTTTCATTAGTCTATTCAAATGGTTGTCTTTTGCATGTGAGTTAGGTAAGTGGCACGGCTATTTTCGAAAAATCTTTCACAAACCTTCTGTAGTACCCAGCTAAACCTATGAAACTGTGGACTTCTGTTACATTTGTTGGTGTAGGCCAACTTACAATTGCTCTAATCTTCTGTGGGTCTACCGAAATCCCTTCCTTGTTGATAACAAAGAAAATAACTTCATCTAGCCAAAATTTACATTTCTTTAGTTTAGCAAATAACTTCTTCTCTCTAAGTTCAAGTCTACTCTTTGAATATATCAGAGTGTCATCAATAAAGACTATAACAAATTCATCGAGGTAAGGCTTAAAAATTCGGTTCATAAGATCCATAAAAGCTGCAGGGGCATTAGTCACTCCAAATGGCATAATAAGGAATTCATAATGATCATACCTCGTTGTGAAGACAATTTTCTCAACATCCTCGATTTTTACCTTCAACTGGTGGTACTCGGATCTCAAATCAATTTTAGAAAACACTTGTGAGCCGTTCAACTAATCAAACAAATCATCAATACGGGGTAAAGGATATTTATTCTTTATCGTTACCTTGTTCAATTCACGATAATCAATACACAAGCGTAAAGTTCCATCTCTTTTTTTTTTTTTTTTTTTTTCAAAAATAACATCGATGCACCCCATGGTGAAGTACTTGGTCGAATAAACCCTTTGTCAAGTAAATCTTGCAATTGTTCTTTCAGCTCTTTCGTTTTAGCAGTAGCCATTCTGTAAGGGGTTTTTGAGATAGGTTGAGTACCTAACACAATATCAATAGTAAACTCTATCTCTTTGTCCGCCAATTTCACTGGCAATTCATTTGGGAATACATCTGGAAACTCTCTAACAACAGTAATACTGTTCAATTCAACACTCATAGATTGTTCAAACAATACACAACACAAATAGCCTTGACACCCTTTCTTGATCAATTTATATGCTTTCATTCCAGATATCAGATAAGGTGGTGGCACTACCCTATTACCCACAAACACAATCTCTTCCTGCCCTGGTGGTTTAAATACAACCCTTTTCGTTACACAATCAATGGTGGCACAATATTTAGACAACCAGTCCATGCCCAGAAGTACATCAAAGTGTCTAAAGTCCAGGGGCAATAGATCTACATACAAGTAGCATTCCCAATATGCATATTGCAAAATTGACACACATATGTACACAACATAGATTTCCCGGATGGAGCTAATACACATAACAAATATGGCAATGATTCTAGAGGTCTACCCAATCTAGACGCAAATGCATAAGTTACAAAGGAGTATGTTGATCCGGAGTCTATTAACACAAAAGCATCCTGATTACATATAGAAATAGTACCTGAGACGACGGCTTCTGTGTTCCGTGTACCACCCGAAACGAGTGCAAAGACTCTCCCCTGCCTCATAGTGTCTCCGGTGGTGGTAGGTCTTGTAGTGTTTCCGGGTTTTGGGATCGATGTAGTTGAGCTAGTAGCTAACTTCTCACTGTTTTGTTTACAATCCCTGGTCATATGTCCTATTTTACCACATTTAAAGTAGGCCCCTGACACACGGTAGCAAACCTCGTGATGCCTTTTACTGCAAATATTGCACATTGGAGACGCGTCTTGGGAAGAAATAGAAGTACTTGAGGAGCCCGTATTCTGCTTTTTCAAAAGTCTTTTCTTTGAAAAGAAACCCTGCCTCTTACTTTTCTAATCAGTCAATGATTTGCTCTACATGGCTAAATTAGCTTATGATATTATGGCCCGATCCAGTACATCAATATGAGGTTCTAGCTTTAGTACATTCACCTTGTCTAAGATATCATCTCGAAGGCCTCCTTTAAAATGTCATGCTTTCTTATAGTCGGTATTGACCATGTGTGGTGCAAATCTGGCCAATTCAGTGAACTTGGCCTCATACTTAACCACTGACATGCTGTTTTGCTTAAGTTCCATAAACTCCAACACTTTCTATCACGAACACATTGTGGAAAGCATTTATCGTAGAAAATTTTCAAAAATCGTGTCTAGTCAATGTCTTTATGATTTTTACGCATCAGCACCCATCACATTCTTGCTTCGTATTCCAGTGTAAAGATGGCTAGCAATACCTTTTGTGTTACTTGACAAGGAAACACCTCGAACAATTTTTCTATTCTAAGGACCCATGCCTCTGCCTTCAACGGATCTAGTCCTCCAAGAAATTGTGGCGGTTTCATTTTCTTAAATTCTTTAGTAAGAGCTATAGTCCGATCATCGTTTCGCAAGTCTGGTACATGTGGTATCGGGGGTGGAGGCGGAGGGTGTGGCTATTGCCACTGTTGCTATTGTCTCAATGTTTCCGCCATATCCTGTATTAACCTTTCTATTCTGTCCATTCTGGCAGTGGAGGACTCTTCTAATTCATCACCTCTTGTTCTCATCATTATCTGATTAAACTTGCATTATTCTTTATACAATGTTCACAAGTATGCATACATTTTCAAGTAAATCGTGATGCAAACAATTCACAAAGTATATAGCACATAATGCAAACATATTCAATAGAGCATACATATTCAAGTAAATCACAATGCAAACAATTCACAAAGTATATAGCACATAATCATTAATTTCGGAACATCTAAGCATATTTTCAATGTCTTCAACTCTATACTTATCACATGAATGCATCCTAGATCTCTTCTCGATGCATATTGCTCAGTTGGACAAATGTGTGAGTCATTAACTCGTGCTCTGATACCACTCTGTTATGACCTAATCCCGCCCTATGGATAAGGTCATAACCAGCCAGTAATCATGAGATTACCTGTGGCCTCAAACCTGATTAGACATATTTCAATAGAAATGAGGGGCCCAATGGAAGCAGATTTTAAAATTTTTGTCCAATGAGCTGTGCTTATATGGCAAAGCAAAACATTTCAGAAGTAGTCTATAATAACTTACAAACATATGCATAAAGTTAACATCTTATATTCATCCAGGAACTTTCAGATATGCAGCCAGCCAAACAAGAACTTTTGTACATAAGTGATCCAATGTGTTCACCAAAATAGCAGAAGAGTAAACAAAAGATCAAAAGAACAAAAACAAAGTCTTGTGTGTGAAACATTCGAGTTGACTCTTCAAACTAACTTCCTCTCACATTCTTCACTGAGGCTGGGTTTGGACCTCTTTTTGCCCACCTACATGCACATAAATGAGGGTGAGCGAAAGCCTAGTGAATAATATCAAAATAAAGAAATTACATGAATGAAATTCGTAACGGACATATCCAACGGCCTTAGGCCCATTCATGTTATGACCCAATCCCACCCCTATGGACAAGGTCATAACCGGCCAGTAATCATGAGATTACCTGCGGACTCAAACCTGATTAGACATATTTCAATAGAAATGAGGGGCCAAACGGAAGCAGATTTAAAATTTTTTGTCCAATGAGCTGTGTTTATATGGCAAAGCAAAACATTTCAGAAGTAATCTATAATAACTAACACACATATGCATAAAGTTAACATCTTATATTCATCCAAGAACTTTTAGATATGCAGCTAGCTAAACAAAAACTTTTGTACATAGGTGATCCAACGTGTTCACCAAAATAGCAAAAGAATAAACAAAAGATCAAAAGAACAAAAACAAAGTCTCGTGTGTGAGACATTCGGGCTGACTCTTCAAACTGACTTCCTCTCACATTCTTCACTGAGGTTGGGTTTGGACCTCTCTTTGCCACCTACATGCACATAAATGAGGGTGAGCGAAAGCCTAGTGAATAATATCAAAATAAAGAAATTACATGAATGAAATTCATAACGGACATATCCAACGGCCTTAGGCCCATTCATGTTTTTATCTAGTATGTTAAACAGCCTTAGGCCCAAACATATTAAGCAGCCTCGGGCCCAATTCATTCTTATCAAACAGCCTTGAGCCCAATTCATTCATGTCCAATGACCTTTGGCCCAATCATTTATGTCAGACGGCCTTTGGTCCAATCATTTATGTCAAACAGCCTTTGGCCCAATCATTCATATCAAATGGCCCTTGGCCCAACGTTCGTGTCAAATGGCCTTTAGCACAATCATTCATGTCAAACGGCCTTTGGCCCAACATTCATATCAAACGACCTTTGGCCCAACATTCATATCAAACGGCCTTTGGCCAAACATTCGTATCAAACGGCCTTTGGCCCAACATTCATACCAAACGGTCTTTATTCAATCATTAGCATGATGAATATCCAATTCAATTTAACAACTTCGTAGAACTTATACATAAGTGAGCATACTTCAATACATTCTTATTAAGATATTACTCACGGTGTTTTGCTGATGGATTCGCCCTTGCGCTTGGCCCTACACAATTTACAACATATCGGGTCATAAGCGATTCAATCCATTCTCAAATTTTTTTATTTCTCTTAAGCCTTTTTCTTATCCCTGTAACTCATTTACAATGTTCCATGCGTGCCTAAGAGTGCTTAGAAATGAGAGAGACGGAAAAAGAAGCGTAAAACGACTTTTCAAAAATTTTGAAACAGGGTTCTCCGCTCGAGCGGGCTGCAAAAATCTGAGAAAGTACTGGTTGCATGAATTTCACGCTCGAGTGAGGATTCTGACGCTCGAGCGAGGAGTCTTGCAAAACAGGGTCCGCTCTAGCGCAAGGTTTGCCGGTCGAGCTACCGTACAATTCATTAAAAGACTTTTGGGAGCTTGATTTTCACGCTCGAGCGAGACTTCCCTCGCTCGAGCAGACATGTCAAATTCTAGGTTTCCAAAATTTTGTTTGAAGCTCAAACTTGATGTTCAAAGGTCCAAAGTTCGTGTTTTTGGTACAAAAACATGGAAATACATTACATAGAATGAGGATATAGATAATTTGAGACCAATTGTCCAAAACCATGATCCAATTCTTAAATCATTTCATATTCTTCTTGACAACTTCAAAACACATGCAACCAAACTTCATAACTACATGGATTATGCATGCATGTGTAATATAGATTCCAATACTATTTCAAATGGCACAAATGATGCTTATAATCATGAAGCTCAACAAAACCATGCTTGCATATATGATTTGATACTCAATTTTTCATATTTAACATGCTACATGCTTGATTATGCAATTCCATGGCAACTATCTACATGCGTGGCCATATTGACTTCAAATTCATGATAATCAACTCAATTCTTGCTCTTAATTGTACATCTTGCTTGAATTCACTTAATTATGAACTTAGACTCATGAAGTTGAGTTCAATTACTCACCTAGGAGCTCTAATTCTTCAAACTATAGCTAATTCTTGAACTTAGCTTCCAAATTCCCAAGCTTTGAGTCAAAATTCACAATCTGAGCCCTCTTCTCTCTCTAGAACCGTCTCTCTCTCTCTCTCTCTCTAGAGTATAATTCAGATTTTCAAGCTCAAATGGGAGCTTAAGCATAAATAGGCCTATATATACACACTTTCCTAATCAACCTTGATTAAGGCTAATCAATTGTGCCTAATTCAATCAGTTTAATCTAATTATTTTGATCCAAATCAATTTTTAATTAAACTTCACCGTGGGATCTAAAAATTATGCTAAGCACAAAAATATAGTCAATTTTTCTTTTTGACGCCTCTACGGTCTTTAATTAAATCTTATAACAGAAGATCAAATAGATTTTCCTACGGTGAATAGATAGTAATTCAAAAACACATATAATCATATAAATGACACTCAAAATCATATTAAGCACATAATCACAATCATAATTAAGATTAATTAACATAACACGGGACAGGGTTATCACAACCATTCATCTTTTTCTTCTTCACATCTTTAAACCTACACAACAAACTAACGTAGGAGAGAGAGAGACAAAGAGAGAGAAGAGGGAAAAGTTGAGATTAAATAAAGAATTGCTAGCATTTGGGAGGAACCTTAGACATTTGGCCTTCATGCTCATAGAATTAGCATTCTAGAGCATAATTGAACATCTAAGGTAAGAATTCAACCTTTAGGTTTGAGTTTAAGTTATTCTATACATGAATTCTAGAGAAGTAAGCTAAGTTAAACAAGAATTGAACTAGGAAGTAGAAAAGAAGAGCCTCTCATGCATGCATGTACATTTCATGGAGTTTAGAAGTTATTGTCAAGCTTTTCTCTCTTGCATGTGGTAATTATAACATGGTTTTACTAATTCATAACATTTTTCACCATTGGACCTCATTTGATTATGTTTTGGAAGTTTTGAACCCAAGTCAATACATGCATGGTATGTATACACATAATTCACGTTTGAATTCGAAGAATCCACTTACTTTTGGGCTTTGATTTCGAGTATTGATTCTTAATCAATGATATTTTACAAGTTTCCAAGTGTTTTCTCAACTTTTGGGTCCAAATGATGAGTTTTGAGGCTATGAATTTGAAGTTTGCATCATATACAACAATCTGGAAATTCTAGATTCTGCTTCTCCGCTCGAGCGACAGAACCTGCGCTCGAGCGACCCCTCTGTGTTTTGCACCTCGCTCGAGCAACCAAAAGGTGGCTCGAGCGTAAAATGCATGCCCCCAGAAGTTTACATGTTTTGTAGACAGCTCAAGCAACAAGAGTTGCGTTCGAGCGAAGGCATGAGTCTCACTCTTGAGCAAGTGTCGAGTGGAAAAATCAAGTAATCAGTACTTTTGTAGAGTTTATAGGCCGCTCGAGTGACAGAAGTTGCGCTTGAGCGACTACTCACATTTTGTATGTTCGCTCGAGCAGGACCCCTATTTTAAGCAAATTTTGTTAAACGTTCCAAAGTGCATTTTAGCATCTTCATTGCTTCCTAGGCATTCCTAGGCCGAGATTAAAACATAATAATGAGGATAAAAAGTGGAAACACACCAAGATAAAAAGGACTAAGTTAATGATTTTGGGTGTGCAATTCAGTACATATTCATTCTGTATCTTTGCAGGTCACGCGCCACAAGATATCTGATTTGCCTACTCCATTTGTTTGCTTTGGAGCCAATTGTGAGTAATAACTTAGTAAAACTATGTTCAACTTTACTTATTTTCTATATATGGAATAAGATTTGTTCTATGAAATGTTATGTTTGTACTATGAATGATTGCCCAATTTTGACAAGTATTCGTGGCAGCAATTCTATGGTACAAGCATGTTATCTGTTCCCTGTTTGGAGGTTTCTTTATGGAACTGACAAGTTATCTGTACTCGGCTGGAGGTTCCTTTATGGAACTGACAAGTTATTCGTTCCCAGTCCGGAGGTTCCTTTAAGGAATTGACAAGTTATCTGTACCCGGCTAGAAGTTCCTTTATGAAACTGACAAGTTATCCATTCCCAGTCCGGAGGTTCCTTTAAGGAACTGACAAGTTATCTGTACCCGGCCGGAGGTTCCTTCATGGAACTGACAAGTATGACTTTTGATGCTTTGTATGTGATTTGTAGTGCTAACGAATGTAAAATTAAGCATGAACTCAGATTTCTATATATGATTTGAACAAGAATACGAACATAAATCTGTCTTTGATATGAACTCTGATTTCTGAATTGGTTTTGGGACATCATTCATTTAACCCTTTACTCTGTTATTATTCACTGGGCTTTCGCTCACCATTTATTAATATGTATGTAGGTGAGCAGGCGCGTGACCAGGCTTAAGGGGATGCCTGAAGAGTTTTGTGTATGGAAGACACCCTTTTGTGCCTCTTAAGGAGGTTCCAGATTAAGTCAAGGCTTGTGGCCATGTTTTATGAATGTTTAAGACTTTGTTTCTTTTGGTTTACGATCAAATTTTTGTTTATCTATACGTGGGGTGATGTGTAACTATTGTATCTTTATGATGTCACATGTATGCTTTTAAGTTTAAAATTATCTGTCCCATGTATGTCTGCACAGCTCGATGGACTATGTATTTCCGCAACCCTTATTATGAGATATTTTTTTCAGAGGCCTTTGGTAATCCAAGGATTACTGGCTGGTTACGACGCTAAACCTATAGGGACGGGTTTAGGTTGTGACAACATTTGAGGATTTTTATTTGATTGATATACAATTCTTATCATGATTGGATGTTGTTGGTGCATTATCTATGCACATATTATTTTAATATTAATTTTATATTTGTTTGGAATTCCATCAGATTGAGTAAGGGTCTGCTTAATATTCAACTCAATGTAATACATAATGAATGGGAAAACCAATGACTTTCTATATAAATTTAGAAAAAAATATTATTTATAATACCGACATGCGCAACACACCCAATGTATAATATTAAAAAATCCAATGGCTTTCTGTTGTCCCAAATGAAGAGTAAGAGATGAAAAATTTATAGAATAGTGATAAAATGTAAATCACATTATCGGAAAAAGAAAATTGAATACATAACAACAAAAAACAATTTCAAAATATATTTTGCAAAATATTAGAATTTAACAATTTTATTAGCTGTCATTATTAGCATCATCAATGATCTTCATAATAAGATTCTGGAATTTTATAAGAATATGATTTCTATGATGCTCAAATCAAAATATCCGATTTCCAAAAAGGCTTTATGAAGATTAGAAAATCCAATAACAACAATCATATAGTCAACCTAATTAAAAGCAACTCATCTTCCTCTTTGACATAGAAAATACTAGGAATGAAACTAAGTTATGCTTTTTAAGTAAACAACAATTCTACATAACTAGAAGAAAAAAAATACTTAGAAAAATGTATAGAATTTTAAATGGGTGGATCTGTCACGCCCCACTTTTTATTACTCAAAGTCATTACCAAATTCATTAACTTAATTCAATTTCAAGGATAACATGTGGAAATAAACTCATTCATTCAATCCGTAGAAGTGATTAACAATGCTCTCATTCGTATGCAAAGTAAATATTACATGAACATACTTAATAAATTGCCCTTGGGCTTACATCACTTAAGGTACAGGAAGAAGGGTGTAACCCTTTCACAACAATGGCGTTCCGCCAACATAACTGAGGCCCCGTGGTCAGTAAATAAGTAGATCCAAATCTTGCAGCTCAACCTGCTTAATACTTGAAAAAGATTCAACAACGTGGGATGAACATATAGTCCAGCAGGGAACTCAACATGGCCCTCAACAATAACAACTTACAGATAGCTATGATCATGAATGCTCAATCTCATACTAGAATAGTAATGTGACAGTTTATACAAAATATAAATATATATATGTATGAACCTTTCTCGAAAACAACCATTTCATTCAATGCTATAAATGATTCATCTTTCTTTTCCTTTCATTAAATCTTGTTCCCAATCTTTCATAACATTAATAATTCCTTAGGGATTAAATTCACTAAGCCCACTACCCTCTTCCATTTTTCCACGCATACTATAGATGTGCCTTTTCAGAACATGTTTCTAAAGTGTTCGGTCTCCTTCAGGTTACCAAAAGACAAAAGGCATTTTGGTTCATTTCTATTTCAATCATAACTATACATACATATCTTTGTAAAAATATAAATTTACAACCCACCAACATGTATACAATCAACCAATGGAGTAACTCGGTCCTCCGAGCTGTAACCAATCAAATCCACAATATTTTCAGTTACAACGAAACAACATCAATCCCACTTTGCTCTACTAGCTATGTGTGTAGTAAGCCAAAAATACACCTTTCACAACAACAAGCCAGTTTACCAGGCGCTAGCTGGAGGGGTATGGTACCTTCGATTATTAGCGCAGACAGTTCTCCAGGCGCTAGCTGGAAGGTCTCTCAAACTGTGCCACAGGAGTATCATCCTGACGCAACTCCAAAAACTGATCCCTCAACCTTTCCCGAGCAGAAGGAGGGAAATACTTGGCCAAAAAGGCACACCACCAACCAAATGCAACAAGGCACAACTAACGTGTATAATGCATATACATAAACCATCCGGATACAAACAATGTGTTAAAGTATATAAACACATAATTACCTCTTCCCGAGCAAGCATACATATATAACGTATCTCAACAATTCATCACATATGATGGTCCATTAACAATGGTAGAATGCATACACGACAATTCAACACAACCATGTCATCCTCCACCGATGACCAAGGACAAAACCTCTAGATGCAAATATATTGTACACCTATTAACAGACTCAATTATCATGAGATCACAAACCCATTAACAACCCAAGCATGGTAGTTACAATTTATTTCCCCAAATGTGTACACTCGACTCGCATGATACAACAATCCAATTCTCATATTTATTTTCTATGACTCACATAGAGTTAAAGTTTCATTCTTCACTTTCAAAATCAACTTTCATAATTTTTCAAAAATCAATATGTTCCACCACTTATTCCAAAAACACTTTTCTCATTTTCCCAAAATCAATTCTATCCCTTCCATAACCTTCCAAACTAATTATGCAAATTAAATCATAATCATTAAGTTAGGGTTTTCCTCCCTCTTTTAATTCATCATAACACATATAAATTAGGGCTTTTCTATATTTCAACAACAACATGCTATTTCACGCCATAAATAGTCCAATGAACACCCAAAGACAATAAATCCATTTTTTATCAACCAACTCTAGGTTCCCTCATGATTTTCAAACAAACCCAACATAGGTATGGTTTCATGCAATACAAAACTACCACATGTTTATCTATAGACGAAGTATTGAAAAAGAACAAGGAAATCCCTACCTTAAATGGAGAACTCAAATGGAGAAGATGACCCGAAATCAAAGTGCTCCAAATCCCAAATTTCTTGGATCACAACGAAGCCCTCGACGATCAACACATTTCTTGCAAAGGCCCAAGGTGGGGAAAACACTCTAGCTAGGTCAATCCTAAGAGAGAAGTTAGGTTTTAGAGTGAGGTGCTCTCCAATGGCTTTTTTGGAAAAGTAAGAGAGAGAAAGGAAATCAAAAAGTGATTCAAAAAGCTGACTCTCGGTGTGTTATACAGGTCTCCCTGCTCGAGCGTGGAAAACCCCGCTCGAGTGTCACTCACAGACTCCTGCTCGAGCGCTAAAAACCCCGCTCGAGCGACGGATACAACCATCTAGAAGTTTTGCAGAACAGGCCCCTGCTCGAGCGTCCAACTCCCCGCTCGAGCGTCTCACACAAACTCCCGCTCGAGCGTCAAACATCACGCTCGAGCGTCTAACACAACAAAGGAAATACTGGGAAGGTGATTTTCTCGCTCGAGCTCCGAAACCCTCGCTCGAGCGGAGACGTCAAAAACTGGGCAAAGATTCTAGGTTTTTGAACACAACCGACTTATTCCCAACAAGACCAACACAACCCAAAACTCTAAGATAAAGAGCAAGGGACGGAAAAGAGGGTAAGACAACAACAATTCTACGGAACCGAGTCCGGATTACAGTTCAATAACAACAGGGAATATCGGGATCGCTATAGGATCAGATTGATATAGTGTGTGGTCCACATCACATCAAGTAAAATCTATACCAAACATTCAAATTCTAGGAACTTTTCTACATACAAATAATTTATATTAAGCAAGAATTATAACCAAAGCCATAGTTGCTGTCATTCATAATTACTCACTTTATGGTATATAACTTTATGTAACTATGACATATGGACTGATGTTGGCTTAAATCATTTGGAAAATACACTCCCACATTTTTATTTTATTTTAAATTTTTTTGGAAAATAATAAACTAGCACAAAAGAAGAAGAAAATTATGTGAATGTGCTTTGCTTTCTATGCCGTTGAAACCATCATATTTCCTTAATGTTATGTTTGGATCATGAATTTAGCTAGGGATTTGCAAAGGGGAAGGAAAATGTGTGTCGAATGTAATTATAGTTCTATAGCGATCCCGATTTTCTCCTTTCTTTTTTTTTATTATTCCGGACTCGGTTCCGTGATTGATGGTTGTTGTCTGTGTTGCATTTCTATCCTTTACTCTGTGTATTTGAGTCTTAAGTTGTGTTGGGCAGGTTTGGAACAGGTTGGTTATGTTTAGAAACCAAAGGTTGTTGCCCAGATTTTGGCCTTCACGCTCGAGCGGAACCTTTGTTGTTGCTTATCCGCTTGAGCAGGAGTTTTGACGCTCGAGCGTAAATTTCCATCTCCCAGTATTTTCTCTGCAGGTCTTAGTACGCTCGAGCGGGAGTTTTGACGCTCGAGCGTGACCCTTTGATTTTGTTCCTCCGCTCGAGCGGGGAGCATTGCCTACAAAACTTCTGTGAGTGTGCATTCGACACTCGAGCGGGAGTTTTGACGCTCGAGTGTGAGTCTGTGTCTGACGCTCGAGCGGGGAGTTCCACGCTCGAGTGGGGCGACTTTTATATCAGTCCGAGTTTCACCTTTTTGGATCACTTTTTGAGTTCCTTTCTCTCTCTTACTTTTGAAAACCGCCATTGGAGAGCACCTCACTCTAAAACTCTACCTTCTCTCTAGGATTCGATCTAGTACGAGTGACCTTCTACCCTTTGGCCTTTGTAAAAAGTGTGGAGTTTGTCGAGGGCTACGTTTTGATCCGAAAATCTTGGGATTTGGAGCACTTTGAGCTTTCATCATCTCCTCCATTTGAGCTCCGAATTTGAGGTAGGGATTTCCTTGTTCTTTTTCAATGCTTTGTCTATAGATAGACGTGTGGTAGTTTTGTATTGCATAAAAATTATATCCATGTTGTTGGGTTTGTTTGAAAACCATGGGGGTGAACCTAGGGTTGGTTGTTTGAAAATGGGTTTGTTATCATTGATGGTAATTTGGACAAATTGGGGTGTAAATTGGTATATTATTGTTGATAGAAGAAAAAGCCCTAATTTATATATGATTTGATAAATTAAAAGAGGGATTTTGTTCTTTGGGCCAATACATTTGTATTTTGGGTCTCAAATGTGGTTATTATTGTTTGTTGTTGGTATTTGAGCCTTTTTGGTCAATATTGAGAAAGAGGGAGAGAAACCCTAATTTACTGTTATGAATTAATTTGCATAATTGATTTGGAAAGTTATGAAAGAATGGAATTGGTTTTGTGAAATGAGAGGAATGATATTGGTTTTGTAAAATGGGAAAAGTGTTCTTGGAATAAGTGGCGGAACAAGTTGATTTTGAAAATGGAACATGAATTTGCGAATTGGAATATTGTATCTCGAGTATTGAATACACACGTTTGGGGTTTTACCTTTACTTAGCATCCTAGCGTTGTTGTTGGGTTAAGATCTCATGAGAGTTGAGTCTTTATAATAGATGTACTAAAATCATGCATCTAGAGGTTTTGTCCTTGGTTATCGGTGGAGGATGACATGGTTGTGTTGAATTGTCGTGTATGCATTACACCTGTGTTGATTGAACATTGTTTGTAATGAAGTGCTATGATACATTATATATGTATAATTGTTAGGGAGGAGAAAGGGGGTGTACTCTAGTGTGTGGGAGGAGATAGGGGATGTACTCCACACATACTTATGTGTTCATATACTTTAACACATTGCTTATGTATCTTGATAGTTTATGTGTATGTATTACATTTGTTGGCTATACTCCGTTGTATTGTGATTCTTGGTGTTATACCATGCGCTTATAATCAGAGGTACCGTTACCTTCCAGCTAGCGCCTGGAGAACTGACTGAGCTGAGAATCTAAGGTACCACACCCTTCCAGCTAGCGCCTGGTAAAATGGCATACCATTGTGAGAGTTGTATCTTTGGCTTACTGTGCATATAGCCGGTAGAGCAGAGTTTTATTGTTTTGTTTCAGTGTATCTGAATATATCATGGATTGTGATGGTTACAGTTTGGGAGGGCCGAGTTGCCTCATTTGTTGATTTTATACATGTCGATGATTTGTTATCTCCCTTATATTGAAGGCATGCATGTATAGTTATGAATATTGGAAACAAACCAAAATGCCATTGTGAGATTTTGGGAAAGTGTGAAGGAAAATTGGGTATTTGAAAGTATGTTTTGAAAAAGGGAACATTCGTTGTAGTATGGAAAATGGGAGAAAGATAATGGGCTTAGAAAAATTGATTTCCTAAGAAGTTGTTATTGTTGTGAAAGTTTGGGAACAAGGGTTAATGAAATGAAACGAAAGGTGAATCGCTTATAGCGCTGAATGGATTGACTGTTTTGAGAAAAGCTTATACTTATGTATACTTTTGTATAAACTGCCACATTATTATTCTAGTACGAGATTGAGCATTCATGATCATAGCTATCTGTAAGTTGTTATTGTTGAGGATCATGTAGAGATTCCTACTGGACTATATGTTCATCCCACGTTGTTGAATCTTTTTCAGGTGTTAAGCAGGATGTGTTACAAGATGTGGATCTTCTTACTTGTTGGCCACGGGGCCTCTTTTGTGTTGGCAGAATGCCGTATGTGTAAAAGGGTTACACCCTTCTTTGATTCTTTAAAGTTGTAAGCCTTCGGGCACTTTATTCAGTATGCTCATGTTGTATTTAATTTGCATTCAGATGAGAGAATTGTTATTTATTTCTACTTATGGGACTAAAGAGTTTATTTCCACATATTATCTCTAAACTTGAATTTAGCTAATAAATTTGATAATAACTTCGAGTAATAAAAAGTGGGGCGTTACAGTTCATTGACATTTCATCCACATTTTCCCATTTTCTTTTCAAATCTCTACTCATATCTATGATCCAAACACAACATAAAGGTTCTATCAAAGATCAAAAAAATCCAATAACAATAATTCAAATCCAGTAGTCCAATAGTTCAATAGACTGGATATGAAGTTTTCAAAAAAATAATTCAATAGTCCATCCATTTAGAAGCAACTAAGCTTCACCTTTGACATAGGAAGCTACTAAGAAACTATCCAAGTTATGACCTATCAAATAATCTAATAGTTCATCCAATCAAATAATTTTTTTTTGTATATATTTTTATTTAATTTTTTGTTGAAGTGGTCAAATGGTTGGTTGTGATACATTTGTTTAAGTGTTTATTTATGTAATGGTTATTGATACTTTGAGCAAAGGTAGTAGACTTTCATCTCTGTTATTGCTTATGCAGTTCGTTAATGTCAAAAGATGTGCAAAATAATATTTTTCGTACATAGATTCTTTTTTTTCATCCCATAATCATTAATTTCCTTATGTATTGTCTTCTTTACTAATTCTATTTCAATTCTAATTCAATATTCTATTTTTATTTGTCATAGGTCCTCAATTTCTCCATCTTAACGTAGAAGTAAAACTATAGCTCCTTTATCCCTTCCTCCCTAGCGGTTGCATTAGCATGTGTGATTTTTAATTTATTTTCTTTTAATTAATAGCAGGGCACTAGCGGGTGTTTTTTATTTGTTTATTTATTTTAATTGATAATGGGATACTTGCAGGTATACTGCCTTTTTTTTTTTTTTTTTTTTGAATTAATAGTAGGACACTGGCGGGTGTGCTATTTTATTTATTTGTTTCATTTTAATTGATAGTAGGGTACTTGCTTTTGTGTTTTGGAATTTATTTGATTTGAATTGATAGCAGGGCACTGGCAGGTGTGCTTTTTTATTTATTTGTTTATTTTAATTGATAATAGGATACTTGCGGGTGTGCTGTTATTTTTTTTTTCCAATTAATAGCAAAGCACTGGCGAGTATTTTATTTATTTGTTTCATGTTAATTGATAGTAGGGTAGTTGCTTTTGTGTTTTTGAATTAATTTGCTTTGAATTGATAGCAGGACATTGGCGGGTGTGCTTTTTTTTTTATTTATTTGTTTATTTTAATTGATAGTAGCATACTTGCAGGTGTGCCTTCTTCTTTTTTTTTTTTTTTTTTTACAATTAATAGTAGAGGCACTGGCGGGTATGCTATTTTATTTATTTGTTTCATGTTAATTGATAATAAGGTACTTACTTATGTGTTTTTAAATTTATTTGCTTTGAATTGATAGCAGGACACTGGTAGGTGTGCTTTTTTATTTATTTGTTTATTTTAATTGATAATAGGATACTTGCAGGTGTGCTATCTTCTTCTTCTTCTTCTTCATTTTTTTTTTTTTTTTGCAATTAATAGCAGGGCGCTAGCGATTGTGCTATTTTATTTATTTTTTTCATGTTACTTGATAGTAGGATACTTGCTTTTGTGTTGTTTAATTTATTTGCTATGAATTGATATCAGGGCACTGGCGGATGTACTTTTATTTTATTTGTTTATTTTAATTGATAGCAAGATACTTGCGGGTGTACTGTCTTTTTTTTTTTTTTTAAAATTGATAGTAGGGCACTGGCGGATGTGTTTACTAACGGGTCTGCTTATTTATTTATTTATTTAATTTTAATTAATAATAGGGTACTTACAGGTGTGCTTTTTTTATTATTTGCGTATAATTGATAGCAGAGTGTTGGCTGGTGTGCTTATTTGTTCATTTTCTTTTAAGAATTAATAATTGATAGCACAATATTGGCAAACTTCGTATAATGCATTAAAATAAGGGGATTGGAGATTAAGAACAATAATAAAAATAGTAATAACCTCAACGGCAATAGCAGATGCATCAAAATTGATGCCCAGTACTTTTCCAAGTAAGTTAAAACTCTAAAACAAATTACAACGAACAATAAATAATGAAAAATCTTGAAATATATTTACACAAAGAGCTGCAAAAAGAGGATACCATCAACTAACTTGTTGTTGAGATCGTTGAATCATGATGGTACAAAGAAAGCTACCAAACATCTAGCATTCTCATGACATCATTGGCAGTAACAACCTAATAGTAACAATGTGTATATATATTTCATGACAACTTGTTAGTAACAATTACTTGGGTTTTGTTTGGTTTTCAAAAAACAATCAAAGGAAAGAATAATCTATATAATTTCTCCTCTATGGTCACCTTTAATCATTCACCTAAGGGAAATAAATGTTTTCCTTAGCCAAAAAAAAGGAAATCCAATTACAATTTCAAACTCTTAGAAACACAAACACATATCAAGGATTGATTCTCCTTGGTTAAGAATCACTAAACCAAATCTTACAAACTTGTGTGTTTTAGAGCAATCCAAATACCTAAAAATAACCCAAGTCAATTAAAAAAATACTAAAGAACCCAAGTGAATTGCCTTAATGAGTCTACATCTTTTCATTATCAAAAAGCTACCCAATAAAAAAACAATACCCAATATATATATATTGTGATAAAAATACAATCATAACAGACTTTCAACATAACCAAGGAATGGTAGTAGCCAAAACTTCAACAACCAAACAGGACAAACTACATTGTAAAGAATATGGTTACCAAATAATAGTTTCTGGACATAAAAATTGTCGTGTCTTATTATATAGATATATGTATCTCCATATATTTTTATTTATTTGCTTTTTCCTTTTCCCTTTTTCTATTTTATTGTGTTTCCATTGATCAACCAATATTTTGATTGTTGATTATAGAGTTATTCTCTATTTATTTTGATTTTCAATAACTATGTCATTAATGGTAAGTCAGGCTATGTTTTCAATAACTATGTCATTAAATCTATGTACATTATTATATTATTGTTTCTGTCTGTTATTTGCTCTTTTACAAAATTCTCTTAAGTGATTTTAGGAATTTTCATTCATTTTATAAAATGATGTTATTCTTTTCGTATTTTTTTTTTGATGTAGTTATCATGGATCCTTTCGGATGTACTAAATTTGAGCATAAGCTTGAAGATGATGAAGTTTGTGGGAATAAAGAAGGGTTAGGTTCCCATGCAAATGACCCTATTCAAAGTTTAACCAAGAATGATGTTCTTGAAATGCAATTCAATTCAGAAGAGAATGCCAATGATTTCTATAATCAATATGCTAAAGTTGTGGGATTTAGCATTAGGAAAGACATGCGAACAATGTAGGCAACAAAGGTTCTTAGTAGAAAATGGGTATGCTCAAGGCAAGACCAAAGAGCAAAGCAACACTTGGCCCATATTGATCGAAAAAGAGCTACCAGGGCATTGACTGGAGTTGGTTGTGATGCTCATTTTCGCATAAGGTACAATCTGGATGTAGGCAAATACATTGTCACTCATTTTAACATGGAACATAACCATCCATTGGTAACATCACAATGTGTGCCATTTCTTTGGTTCCATAGGTTTGTAAAGATCACTGACAAAGCTCAAGTAAAGGCTTTGCACGATGTTGGTGTCAAGACAAGCCAGATAATGGATTTGTTGGTGCAATAATCTGGGTCTTTCGATAATGTGGGCTTTATTTACAAAGATTTGCATAATTATATTCAAGCCAAGCACAAAGTAGAAATGAAGGATGGTGATACGGAGTGTGCTTTGGATTACTTATGTGCAAAAGCTGATGGTGACCCATGCTTCTTTTACAAGTATGACAAGGATCAGGAGAACCGGCTTGACAAATTGTTTTGGGCAGATTCAAGGTCTTGCCTAGACTATGCTGCATTTGGTGACATGTTGGTCTTCGATACAACTTATAAAATGAATTCATATAACAAACCTGTTGTTATTTTGGTTGGGGTGAATAACCATTTTGAAACCACCATATTTGAATGCAACTTGCTCGTTGATGAGACAATTGCAACATACACATGGGTTTTGCAGAAGTTATTAGAGGCCATGGTTAACAAAAGACCGGTGTCAGTGTTGACAGATGGGGATATGGCCATGCGTGAGGCAATACAAAGTCTTTCCGAATGCCAAGCATCGTCTATGTAATTGGCATATGCACAAAAATGCCAAGTAAAATGTTCGAGTTGATGGATTCGAGGGACATTTCAAGCATTTCATGGATCTTGATGCGAATAAGGTTGTATTTGAGGAAGCTTAGAGTAAGATGG
Organism: Camellia sinensis; assembly: GCF_004153795.1. Taxonomy (NCBI): domain Eukaryota; kingdom Viridiplantae; phylum Streptophyta; class Magnoliopsida; order Ericales; family Theaceae; genus Camellia; species Camellia sinensis. The sequence goes on along the minus strand of NW_021025169.1, from coordinate 337,617 downwards.
TCAGAAAATATGGCCTTCAAAATAACAAGTGGGTATCAGACACCTACAACAACAAAGGCATGTGGGCTTAGTCATATTTGCGTGGTCATTTTTTTGCTGGAATGAAGAGCAGTTAGCGTTATGACGGTATGCATGCTTTTTTCAATGAGCGCCTCAAACAAAAACTAAAACTATTCGAATTTGTTAGATATTTTGACATGGCCTTTATCGTTGCGGAACAAATGAAGGGATGCCGAGGCGAACACTGACACATGATCCGCCTATCTTACTGTCATGATTTGAACCCGCCCCCGTGGGTTAAGGGCATAACCGACCAGTAATCATAAGATTACCTATGGCCTCAAACCAAAACAAATATATTTTAACAGAGTTAATGAGGGACAAACGGAAGCAGTTCAAAACTTTGTCCATGGAGCTGTGCTTACATGGCACATCCAAACAACCAAACATATATACATTAATAACTCACAACAGAAATACAGTAGCATAAGTTCTGTACAAACAGGATCATCCAAAAACTAAGTCAACCTATGAAAACTATATATAGACATATGCAAAGTCCTCGCCAATATGACAAAAATAACATAGCATAGCAGAAAGGCGAAGACGAGTCTCGTGCGTGAGACACTAGGGCTGACTCTCCAAAACTCGGTTGTTCCACACAGACTTCACTGGGGCTGGGTCTAGACCTCTCTTGGCTCACCTACAAACACATGAATGAGCGTGAGCGATAGCTTAGTGAATAATATCAAATAAGAAGATACAGATGATATGTAGAACAACATACTCCGAACGGCCTTAGGCCCAATTCACATTTTTATTTAACATTTATATACACAATTTAAGTCAAGTGACTGTGGTTTCAAACATACTGGCCTTTGACCAATTTATCTTCCATTCTTGTCAAAATGGCCTCTGGCCCACTCATTTATGTCAAAACGGTCTCTGGCCTATCCGTTCATGTCAAAACGGCCTTTGGCCCATCCATTCATGTCAAAACAACGTTTGGCCCATCTATTCTTTCTTGTCAAAACGGCCTCTGGCCCATTCATTCTTTCTTGTCAAAACGGATTCATTCTTTCTTGTCAAAACGGCCTTTGGCCCATTCATTCTTATCAGACATTTGTCCACAATTCAAACTAGCAAATCATAAGGCATAAGGCTTATAAGAAAATAAGCAATGGGACAAATGACAAGCTTCCAAATATCGATATTACTCACAGTGATCGGTTGGTTGGTTTTCCCTAGAGCTCGACCCTACACAGTCCATGAACACAAAAGGGTCACCAACAATTCAATCCATTCTTAAATTCACATTTTTCTCTTTAGGCCTTATTCTTATCTCTTTAACTCAATTATAATGCTCAATGCATGCCTAAGAGTACTTAGAAGTGAAGGAGAACGGAAAACGAAACACAGAGTGTATAAACAAAATTTCAGAAAACAGGGTCCCCACTCGAGCGTGGACTCCCCCGCTCGAGCGGACCCATATGGCCTGCAAAAGTACTGGTTATGTCGAATTTTTGCTCGGTCGTGAACTCTGGCGCTCGAGCGGAAGGCCTCTCTACATGGCTTCCCACTCGAGCGTGAACTTCCCCGCTCGAGCGGACACCATGTCTACAAAAAGTACTGGATGTATCATTTTTACGCTCGAGCGTGAACTCGGACGCTCAAGCGGAAGTTCATCCTACATAGGTCCCCGCTCGAGCATGAACTTTCCCGCTCGAGCGGACACCACGTCTGCAAGAAAATATTGGGAGCTTGAAATCCCTGCTCGAGTGGCGGTTCCCCCGCTCGAGCGGACATCATAAATTTTGGGTTTTCCAGAATGTGTTCTTGAGCTCAAAACGACCTCCAAAGGTTCCAAACTCATAATCTCAGCTCAGTCTTCACATATTCATGTACTAACATGGTACAAACATCAATTCATAACACAATGAAGCTCCATTTCTTGAATTACTTACATGCATGTTCCAAATTAACTCAAACTCATCACCAACACACCAAATTCAAACATGCAAAGCTTACACTTCCATGATCTACACTTGCATGTGGAAGATACACATTATTCACAACTTATTTGGTGAAGAAATGGTCATATACATGGATTTCAATCAAACTTCAACAGGGATTACACAATTTAAGCTCAAACATGGAAACCCATAGCAATTTTCTACATGCATGTGTTCTATGACTTCAAATTCAACAAAATCAATTCAATTTCCTTATAATCAAACTAATTCATGTTCTTGACCATTAATCAAACTTGAATTCACAAGTTACAACTAATATTCACAAATTCACTCACCTAAGAGCTTCAAACACCCAAGCTCTAGTCAATTCTTGAGTTAAATCTTCAAATCCCCAAGCTTGAGCCAAAAATTGCACAAGTCTCTCCTTTTCTCTCTCTAATAGCCGGCCTTCTCTCTTTCTAGAGAGTTGATCAGCCCAAATGAAGATAAAAGAAGGAAGTTGAGTGTATGGTGCCTTTTACATAAATTCCCACTAGCCACAATTTAATAATAAGAGATAATTGGGCACTAATTCACCAATTTAATCAACTTAATCTGGTCCGAATTAATTTTTCAATTAAACTTCACCGTAGGCTCTAAAAATTATGCCAATCACAATGGCGCGACCAATTATGGTTTCTGTGGCCGATAAGGCCTTCAATTCAATTTCCAAAGCAGATAATCAAACAAATATTCCTACGGTGAACAGATAGAAATTCAAAACCACATATTTTCACATAATGGCACCAAAAATCATATTAAACACATAATCATACTCATATTAAGGACCAATTAACATATTACGGAACAGGGATATCACACTTACCACGGCACTTCGGCCTCTAGAGAAACATGTAGCAGCCATCTTCACTAGATGTTTGTTCTTAATGTTCCATAATGAAATAATTGAGGAAGCATTGTTGATTTTTGATGGAAGGAAAGAGGAGTTTGATCATTGCATATACAAATTTTCAAAGTACACTAAATTTGGTTCCACGTGGGAAGTGTCATACCATCCCGTAACTAGCATAATGAAATGTAGTTGCAAAAAGTTTGACTTCTTTGGACTTCTTTGCAGCCACATGATTTCTGTGATGAAATGTGAACACATGACTGAAATTCCCCCAAGTTGTGTGATGCATCGTTGGACAAAGCAGGTAAGAAAGGTTAGTGAACAACATTGCCAAGCCCAATTCTCTAGCACTCTCACACAGAAGACACGTTTTGGGGTACTTTGCTATTCTTTTACTGAAATGTGTGAATATGCCTCACAAATGTCTAAAGGGTTTGAAAAGGCTAGGAATGCATTTTTTACTATGACATGTCAGATGAAGCAGCTTTGCATAGCCAAGGAAACTAATGTTGATGAAGGAAAAAGTTCACTGCCGCTATATGGGGTTGGAGATCCGAAAGTAGTGAACACAAAGGGAAATACGGGGGGATCCTACATGGCTAAACCTCGAAAGCCAAGGCGATGCCAGTGTAGCAGGTGCTTTGTGCCTTAATTTTGTTATAGTGATATAGTATTGGCATTTTTGTTCTCCTTAATGATTGGTGATTTACTTGACAAAGCAGGGTTATCGCTACACAAGAACTTGCTCCCAAAATGATCGTAAAATGGGACAAGTGGGTAGTAATTCGTTTGAGGAATACGATGATGACTATGATCCAATTGGTACTCTCACCCCTTTTGCACCAAAGCGCTCTAGAAGGAATAATATGAGGCCATGTAAGACCTATCATGTGAATAGATGACTTTTTGTCACTAATGCGTATACGTCTCCAGTGCAGTTGAGCAAGCATGTTAATGACTTGCATAGTTGCAATGCACAAGTCGTCCAAAATTCAGCGTTCACTAATGCGGATACGTCTCCAGGTGATTACTTTTATGGCATCTTTTCAGTTCATTTTATGTTCATTTTGCTTACATTTGCTTTGCAAATTTTATGTGTGGCTGCTTAATTCTAATTTCCTGATATTCCAAGATAGATTTGAGCTAGAACATTTAGATGTCATAACTAATTATGATGTTTACAACTTGATTATGAACATAAATAATTTACGAACACAAAATGACAAAGAGTGTATAATGACCAATATATCAAAATTCAATTTGTTATGATTTGAATCATAGATTTCAAGTGAACAAACCTTAATCATAATATAATTTGTTTTTGTAGGCGTTGCTGTGGGTAATAGTTAATATGATCGAGCGGGTGATATTGGGAGCTAAACTAAGATTTTTTTTTTAAAATTTTTTTGAGGACTTAAGTTTGTTAGTATTCTGTATAAATACTTTTAAACGATGGTTGGTGGATATTTGTTTTGCTGTATGGAAGTTTATATTTTGTATGCACACTTTTTTTTTTTCCTCGAAGAAAGAATTTTGTTAAGGGAAGAGATGGAAAATAATGCATGACTGTTAGAATTTTTGGAAGAAAGAATTTTGTTAAGGGAAGAGATGGAAAATAATGCATGACTGTTAGAATTTTTGGAATCATCTCTTTACATTCACCCTTGCCACTTTCTCTCTGTAATACATAAGATTTAGGCAACAAGTAATCGAGTATTATGTATAAATACTTTTAAACGATGGTTGGTGGATATTTGTTTTGCTGTATGGAAGTTTATATTTTGTATGCACACTTTTTTTTTTTCCTCGAAGAAAGAATTTTGTTAAGGGAAGAGATGGAAAATAATGCATGACTGTTAGAATTTTTGGAAACATCTCTTTACATTCACCCTTGCCACTTTCTCTCTGTAATAGATAAGATTTAGGCAACAAGTAATCGAGCATATACCAAAACTTCACATTGGTAGACTTTGGACAAACTGTGTAACATTTTTTTTTTTTAACAATGTTACACAATTTGTCCAAAGTCTACCAAACTGTGCAACATTTTGCTAAAGTTTAAAGGGTAGATGATGACCTAAGAATGATTACTAAAGAAAAAAAAATCATGAGCATCTGAAAAGGGTGACAATAGAGTAATTAGCTGACACCAAAAAAAACAGAAAACAAAAAAACTGTTGAGAAACAACTTAGAGTAATTTGTGTAAATATTGTGTCATGACAAACAACTAAAAGAAATTTAGGCTGTATTTGGATAATGGATTTGGAAAGAAAAAGAAAAATGCAAGGAAAATGAAGAAAAAAATTAGCTTATATTTTTGTAGAAAAAATATTTTAAAAAAACAATAATAATAAAACAGAAAAATGAGAAAAATTGAGATGAAGTATTGTTGGGTAAGTGTTCAAGGGTATTTTCGTTTAAAAAAAATATCAAGAGTTTGGTTTAATTCACGGTGCAGTAAGGGGTCAAAGTGAACCAATAGTTTAGGGGGTCGATATATACATTTTTATAGTATAGGGGTTATAGTGATACTTTTCAATAGTTTAGGGGGTTGATTTGTACATTTTTATAGTTTAGAGGATTAAAATGATACTGTTGAATAGTTTAGGGGGTCGTTGTGTAAATAACTTGTAGACACCCTATTTTTGACCGCCCTTAAGACTTGGCCGCCACTGATTGATCACTCGATGATAAAAGTTATGATGTGCAAATGGTTGATTTCTTCAGCAAGAAGAGCTTCTAAATCCCAACCTTACACCCAATTTTGACCAAAACTATTTTAGACCTTAAAACCCACTTTTTCAAATTATTTTTTTGAAAATGTTTCTACGATGTTCAGATGCTCGCATTTCGTTAAAAATTACACTTTTCGGTAAACCAAGTAAGGACAAAACGGAAATAAATGGAAGACAAGTGAACTCTTTGAAAAATCTTTAAAAACATCTTATTTAGAAGTTTGGAGTTGAAGAAAATAGGAGGAGAGGAAAGAAAACCAGTTGGGGAAAAAGTTGGGCATCAATCCGTTAGGATAGAAATGCATAGCCTTCACTAAAATAGGCATATCTCTTTACACACTTAGAATTTAGATATGAGGCTTCCACCATTGGAAAGTAGACTTCTGGGGCTTCAATTCAGACTCAAGAATCACTTAAAACTGATTCGGATGAAGGAGATATGCCCATTTGAAGTCGGGCCTAGAAGTAGATTTTTATGGCCGGCAACCCACTATTTGTGCACGGCCGCCCACAATTAGTGGCCAGCCGGCCTCTACTTCTGGCCTGCCGGTCACTTGTGTAAAACCCAGATATTTTTGGCTAGCTGTCCCCTAAAAGCTCCAACTATCTATAAAAAGATATTTTCGACCTGAGAGGCTATTTTTCTATATATACTTGACATCTCCTCATGTTTTTAGGTTACAAAAAATTCCAGAAATCTCGAAACTTGAAATTCTCTCTCTATCTCTATCTTGCAACACACACACACCTTACCCAAACACTTCCTAAACCAATATTGAAGCTCTCCTTGTTGAGATTATTGAGTCCAAATTTCAGCCCTTGAGAGTGTAAGCTTTGTGGTTTGTGAACAAAAGAGTTACCTTGCTTCAAGAGGTATAATTTTGGGTATCTTTACATGTAGACACCTCATTTTTGACTGACCTTAAGACTCAGACGTCATCGATTGAGCGCTCGGTGATTGCGCATGTTGTGCTTGTTTCGAGGTTTCGGAGTTCTTGGCTGAGAGTCTCACCTCCGGACCTCGGGACTCTTTGTACTTTGACTCGGTCTGCGGACTAAGTCTTGTTTTCTCTTCCCGATGGGAGGGAGAGGTCTTGTAGACCATCTCTCAGTGGTCGTAGACTACTTTTCGTGGTCGTAGGCCACTGTTCCCGTTTGGAGACTAGTTTCCGATTTTCGGAGCCGTCGGCTGTGCGCCTCGGTTCGAGACTGCTTAACATTCTCCGTTTGACATGTTTTTTGGAACACACCTTGTTTCCTCTATCTAGAGGGACACTGTGGTCCGGGAGACCACTTTTGTGGTCGTACGGCACATTCGGTTCTCAACAGCCAGTTTTCGAGGCACCCGGCCGCGCGCTTTGCCTCCCGAACTCTCGTTTTGCATCCGTGTTGGTTCATTTTTGGCATGAACCTTGTTTTCCTTGTTTGGGAAGTGGTACAAGGGTGGGAGACCAGCTTTTATCCTTGGAGACCACTTTTCTCCCCGCCAGCCGATTTTCTAGTCGGGAAACTGGTTTTCTCGGTCTTTGGGCTACATTTTCTGGTTTCCCACCCCACCATGGGCTTGCTTTTAGTGTGAAGGCCACCAATTCCCCCTGCAAACCAGCTTTTATCCTTGGGGACCGCTTCTCTCCCCGCTAGCCAATTTTCTGGTTAGAAAACTGGTTTTCTTGGTCTTTGGGCCACATTTGCTGGTCTCTCACCACACCACTGGCTTTCTTTCAGTGTGGAGACCACCAATTCCCCCTGGAGACCACTTTTTTTTCTGGGAGACCACTTTGGGTGGTCGGCCGACCACTAAAAGTAGTAGGCCGACCAGTTTTTCTGGTCAGCGACTTTCCTCTTGTTTTGGCAAACTGTGTGGATGCCAATTGTGCCAGCTGAAGGGCATAGACTGCATCCTCCATATATGTGTATAGAGGGATTGCATCCAAGTTTAGCTTCTCCAAGAAGCTTGAACCCTTTGTTTCTTCTATAAGAGAGGGCCTCCCTCTCCTTTGCACAGGTTCTGAAATTTACTAAGGTAAAAATATATATCTCTCTTTATCTCTCTACTTTTTGGGTTCAAAAGTGTGTTGTTCTTGAACTATTGCACCAGACCTCATAGCCATACACTTCCACCATTGATCTGAGGTTCTTGGAGGGTATTTTCAGAGGTTGAAGAGTTGGTTTTTGGTCCCAAAACTTGCTGGTTTTGCTGAGCTTCAAGGGTAACTCCTTTTCCTTCTTTTTAAGCTCTATCTTGATCATTCTCTTAGCCATACTTGCATGCATATTTAGGCTTTGTTGTCAACTGAAAAAAGCTTCATATTTAAGTGTTTTTCATGTTTGTTTAAGGCTCGTTTGGTGTTGAGGGTCATCTACCCTCTTGCATGCTCTATTTAGCCTTGTTTTGTGCCATGCCATGAGACCTTTGTGTTGATCTTTGCTTGGCCTTTTAGCCACTGAAATCCAGCGAATTTTTAGTGGTTGGCATGTGGTTTTGAGGGCCTAAATCAGAGAGGGGAGACCCTCTCTCTTTTGGCCTTGTTTGTTTACATTTTTGGCCTTTCAAAGGAGCACATACTTTCATACTTCCAAGGCTTGGTTCAGGCCCTTTTTGGTGACTTTTGGGACTTGCCTAGACTCTTTCTATGGCTTGTTTGGTCACCTTGTGTTTGCCTCTTGCATGTGTAGAATAATCCCTTTCATGGCTTATCAAAGTAGCACCTCATTCTTGCATCTATTGGTCATGTCTCAGTGGGTTTTTGGCCATCATTTGGCATGCCATGATTTTGTTTTTGGCTGGTTTGGTAGCCTCTCATATGCTTCATATGCTTGTAGTGTAAATCACGTTTACTAGCTTGAATTGCATAATGTTTTGGCCCTCTATTCTAGCATATTTTGGCCATGATCCAAACTGATTTTGTTCATATTTTGGGCTGACTTAGCTCTTTTTTGAGGCCCCTTGGTCGAATGATGCTTGCCATGCATGCTTTTAGTGTAATAGCCTTGACTAGCTTCGAGTTTTGAAGTCCCTTGCATGCTTAACTTGAGGTATTTTCATGTTTTGGCATCATTGAGCATGATATTTTAGAGCATATAGGGCTGTCATACTTCCATGTTTTCCACTCTTTAAGTGCCCTTGAGAGTTGTGCTTTTATACCCTATTTTGTGAGTCATTGCATGAGCTTCATTTTTGTACCTTTCAAGCCATCATCCCAACTCATTTTGTTACTGTTTTGGGCCTGCATAGGGTCTGTTTGGAGTTGGTTTGGCCATTTGAGCATTGCCTTGCTTGCCTATAGTGTAATACACTTCACTAGTTTTGATGCTTGAGCCATTCAACATGCATTACATGAGTTGTTTGCATAATTCGAAGTCATTTTTTATGCCATTTCAGAGCTGAAACATGTGTCATTGCACTCCATATTTCATCCTTTCAATGCGTTTGGAAAGTTGTGTTTTGTGCCTTAGACTTGGGGCCGTTGCATTGTGTATGATCGTATGTGTTTTGATGCCTTATTTCCATTATCTATTGGCCACTGATTTGGGTGTGGCTGAGGCCTATCCATTTTGGTTTAAGTCCATTTTGCATTGAGTATGCCATTGTAGTTCATAGCATTGAGTATGCCGTGTTGTCGCATGATTGATCATTGCATTGTGCATGCCTTGTTCATCTCATTGTGTATGTTAGTTTCTACGTGCATTGTGTATGCTAAGTGTCATGTGCATTGAGTATGCCATTGTTAGGTCGTAGCATTGTGTATGTTAGCTGCATGTTTACATGTTATCCCTTGCATGTTTGCATCACTTAGTTGCGTTGCATTAGGATTGCATGCTAGAGTTGCATTTGTGCATGCCATGTTTGTTGCATTGTGCTTGGGATAGGAGTTAGGCCGAACACAAGAAACGAGGGACGTCTCGTACTCAAAGTGACGAAACGTGCCTCGATTCTCGGTCGCTGACATTCCTGACTACCCATGATGGAGTTATTGGCTTTAGGTGCTTGCATGTGTATTCATTTCACATTGAGTCATGCAATTCGGCTCCTTGGCCATCATGCATCGAAATGCGTGATTGGTGGCCCGAGGGTCGAAGACTACACTCCCTTGAGCTTATGCAATGATAGGGAGAGTGGTCATGCACACATCTGTTGCAAATACATTGCCATGCCCTTTCTTGCTCTCTGTTACAGCAAACTGAAATCTGGCAGCAGAAACTAGTCGGCCGACCAGATAAAGTGGCTGGCCGACCACTTTTTCTGGTCTTTCAGCACAAAAAGTGGTCGGCAGGTGGTCTCCAATGCCAACAACTAGTCGGCAGCCCTCCCACAGGTTCCCAAGGTGGAGTTTAATCCTTCTGGAGCTTAGAGCAAGCTTCTGAGAACAATTGCAAACAGAGGCAAGTTGGGGCATCGCGATGGATTTCCGAGCGAAGTGGTTCGAGCATGCATGCATCCCTCATCATGAGGCCATTTCAGTACTTTTGCCAGTCTAGAATATATATTTGTTTCAATTTGGGTTGTGTAATAATTAATTAGCTTGTTAGTTAGTTAATTAGTTAGCTTGTATTATTTATTCGGACCCTTCGTCGAGAGGGCCAACAGTTATAAATAAGTGTGCGTGTGTGTGATGCTTGTCTTCCAACTCCCATTTCTTTCTCCCTTTTATTTACTAGCTTACGATGCTTAGTTTTAGGGCATGTTTCAATTAGCATCCTTATGCTCGCATGCTTGCATCCATTCATCTGTCTTGCATGCACCGGGCTCGGCACATCATACTAACTGCATTGTACTTCAATTCCAAGTTGAATACATGTATCAAGTTGTATCTCACATAACATTTTAGAATAGCCGAGCCTATCTTAGTTGTATTTTACATGTGTTGCATTAGGCATTCTTGACATAGGTAGGATCATGCATTGATTAGTAACTAGCTTCTTTTTTGGCTCGGAGTACACTGTAAGTGTTTATGCTTTAGCATCTTGCATGAGTGTGAGTGTTGCCATGATAGCATGCTTGCCATGAGACTATTTGCTTATGTGATATAACTGCCTGAATGCCTGTGGGTGAAGGTTGGGTTACTTAAATTGGGACAATTCATTGATTGCAAGTTTTTAAGCCCACTTGAGAGTGGCAATCACCATGTTTTCTAAGCCCACTTAAGGGTGGCAAAATCCGTATTTTAGCCTACTTGCGAGTAGCAAACCGTTTTCAAAATGAATATGCAATGCTTTGTTCCAACTTAGGTAATCCAGTCTATACTTGTTTGCCATGCGCATAACATAGTAATTCTAGGCTAATAACCAGAATAAGAGCGCATGTGTTTTCAAAAATAACATATCATGTTAGTAAAGGCCGATCTTTGATCAGGCTAGCGGGGGTGCTCATGGCATGACCTTCCCCTCTCGTACCCATGTTCCCGAGCCGAGGCAACTTTGGTGATGACGGACACGTGGCCTTAGGCACGAGTCAGAGTTTCCTAAATTCCCCAAAAATAAAATATTTAGGTGGTGACTCTGTATCTGGCAAAGCAGTCCATGTTTGGCACTTCTTTCTGAAAATCAGTTTTTCAAAACGATTTGCCAGATTTGGACTCTTTGGTGATTTATCGATCTCGCATTACACTTTGTGAGATTAGATTCAGAACCGTGACATTTGAGTCCGAACAGTAGTGAGCCTAATGAACAAAACGGGATTTTCTCGGGACGTTCGGGCGCGTCTATAGTTTTTGGCGACTCCGCTGGGGATTTAAAGAACTTGACTTGAACTCATGATATCTTGTTTTGATTACACTTATGTGTTTTTTTGCATTGCATGTGCATTGGTGCGCCTAGGACACAGTGTTTTCCGTCTGCTATTCCTGAACGGTTTGCCGGAGGAAGGCTAACCGGTTATGGGCTCTGCCACGACGGGAACACAAACCCCGATTTTTACCGGGGCACCCTTTTTGACCATTTGACCTAGTGCATATCGGAATCCATAGTGACCATTCCAAACTAGGACAGGTTGCTTACCCAATTATAGGTTGTTTAAAACCGCTGTGTTCGTAGTGAAACCCTAGCTCCTGACAAAATAGGACAAGGAAACCCTACCCCTCCATAGGGGTGTTTTTGGCTCTCACCTGTTTGTTATGTGCTTTTAGAGTGTGTCTCTACAGGAATGCATGTATCAGTTTGTAAGTCTGGGTATCAGGCCTGTGGGCATCAGTATCAGTATTTTGAGAATCAGTTATATCTGTGGGTATCAGATTCAGTTTTGGGGAAGTAGTTTGGGGAACAGTGATTAGTGGTCGAATACAGTTATTCAGCTATGCTTATGTCTGTTCTGGTGAAATTGGGTTGAGATGCTGCCTGTTTTCTCTTTTAGGGGGTTTAGAGATTCGGTTCCGAGCAACCAGTGTTCTCCTTCGCTGAGGCAAGGCAGAAAAGGGCCAGTCAAGGCTCACCGGTCCATTAGATCCGTCAGCCGCCAGTCACATCACCTCTGTTCAGTTTAGCAGATTTGTGATGACACAGAATTTAGAAGAAATTGTGGTCATGGTAGCGGCACTAAACCAAGGAATCACAATACAGGGTGAGACCGATGTTGAGATGCAACGCCTGCCCAGGTCACCTACCGCGCATCCAGTCTCGGAATCCCAATCATCTCAAACCCGTGAACCCACCACTTCTGAGCTGATGAGGATGATTGAAGATCTTCAGAAAACAGTGGCGGATTTAGCCTGTGGAGTTTTGGCTCCATCATCAACCACATTGCCTACCAGGGATTTCACACCAAAGGGCTCCCTAATCTTGGGACTAGCTACATTGAAAGAAGGCCAGTCTCCTGGCAAAGTGGAGGCCAGTGGTAAGAACAAGGTTGGGGCGGACATTGGTCCCCATGAACACCTTCGGTGGGCTATTGAGGCTTTGAAAGCCGAGGGGTTGAACAAACAGCAAGCGATCGCAGTTATTGTACAGATTGTGGATGGCACTTTTGCCACTCAGAATGAGAGCAGTTTGAGTCAAGGGGCAAACCGGGAGAAGGGCCGTCGTACCAGAAATGATCCTTTCAGCTCTAATCCTGCACTCGGAAGAGATCGGCAAACCAAGCCAGCACCTGCTGACCCTTTCGCTACTGTGCCCAGCAAAAATCCACAAATCTCGAAGTACCAACCCCGAGGTCGCAGGGTCTTCCATGCCCTCTATATGCTCTTGTCCAAGGCTTTTCAAATCCTTGTTGAAAATGGCCATCTCAAACCCCTTGAGCCTCGACCTCTCCTTGGTCGTCTTCCACCTGGTCATGATACTACCCAGTACTGTGCGTACCATCAACAAACCGGTCATAGCATCGACAATTGCTTTCGTCTTCGCCACGAAGTACAGGATTTGTTTAACAACGAGGTCATCATCCCACCTAGCTCAGCAAAGTCTATCGTCACTGGGTCAGTGAACTTCGAGTATAATACAAGTATATGATCAAGGAATGAACCACCTGCGGGCGGTGCTCAGTTTACTTCGGATGTGGCGTGTGGCACGCACTGTTTTGAGCATTTGCGAATGTTGGTTTCTGTAGTTTCTGACTTGGGTGTTGAGTCAGTTCTGTGGTTTTGTTTTAAGTATGTCTCTTTGTTTTGAGTCAATTTTTTTTTTGATTAAGGGTCTGTCTTGTTGTATCGAGTCAGTCCTGTTGTACAGAAGTCGGGTGATTCCGAGGGTGTTACCTCGGACATCACTATTTTTGTTTTGTGTTTATCTTTTTACTTTCTTTTGAGTCTGTTTCTACCTTGGAGCCAGTTGTGCAGACAGTTCTGAATGAAACAACAGTGGTTTTTCATGCTTTTGTGCTTGTTCTCGCCTTAAGCCGGTTGTGCCTGAAGTTTGAATGAAACGACAGTGCATTTTCACCTACTTCTTCTGTGCCCTTTAAGTCATTGCATTGACCTAAGTTTTTCAAAAACTTTTTGACCATTACGACGAAAACAAAGAGGGGGGAATTCCTCTGGATTTTTAATTTTTTTTTTGGGATCAATTGAGAGAAAGAGAGGCGTGCTATGCCCTTATTGAATGAGATCATGTTTGTTAATGTGAGTACTGAGAAGGATCCTGGCTTGATCCAGATTGGTTCCCCACTGTCTTCAGCGCGAGCGACTAGTCGCTTTCTTAAAAGATTTCAAAAAATGTTTTGTGCGGTCCTGCGAAGACCTGTGTGGAATCGCTTTTGAGATTGTGCAGCTCAGGATCGCTCTCAGCCCCGAGACTTAACCCCTCACTTTCAAACCTTGAACTTGAATTCAGAATGTTCAACGGTCAACTACAATGTGAGGCCTGTGTGGCCAAATTCGAAGCAGCCCTCGAACTAGGGGCAGGGAAGTCAGATCAAGAAGATCAGATGTCGTCAAAAGAAGCTTGCAAAGCTAGATCAGAAGCACCCCTCGAACTAGGGGCAAAAATGTCAAAGGTGCTCGAAGAGTCAAAAAAATTAGGATGTTTCTCAAGCTAACAAAGATCAGCAAGAATGCCAAATCCCAGAAAGGAGGAAAGAAGAAAGTATTGCTGAAGGATAACCGAGTTCCTATCCACAACACTACGGGCAAATTCAGCCCCTCATTGGATGGACTCCTGCATCGTCAGCGAACAGCAGCCATTCTCCTGGATTCAGATGACTTCAGGATCTCAAAACCATTTAACATGGACAAAACTACACCTTTACCCTTGAGAGGCTCGTTGGGCCGAAAACCCGGAAGGGTGACCCAGGCAAAAGTTAGAGCAAGAAAAAGAAGAAAAAGAACAAAAAAAAGAAAAGAAAAATGCAAAGAATGAAAAAAAAGAAAAGAAGAAAAATAAAGAAAATGAAAAGAAAAGATGAAAAAGAAAAAAAAAGTAAAGAAATGAAAAGAAATTGAAAAGAAAAAAGAACAAAGCTCGCAAGGTCGAAAACCCAGAAAGGGCGGCCTTGGCAAAAGTTGAAGCGCAAAAAGAGAGGTTAATACCCGAGTGTACCTTACCCTCAAACTACGTAAGGCTTGATTCCCATGTTTGGGATACGTAGGCAACTTCATTTTGAAGTCCAGCCACAAACACTTCCAAATCGACTATGTCCATGTAATGGTTCTGATCATCGTTGTCTTCTCTATATCCAAGAGTTCGGTTGTGATCATCACCTTGAAAACTAGTTACAGTGTGCTGCGGTGCTATTCAAACAAGGGGCAACATTCCGTTGCCATACAGCGCGCTGCGGTGCTATTCAAACAAGAGGCAACTTTTCGTTGCCGGACAATTTTCTATTGTTTTGGATCTGAGGTTGTGCACCTCAAGAGTAAGTTCCGTGTTGGTCGAGCAGTGGCCATTTGCAAAAATAATTTTTGAGAATTTTTAATGACGTTAACTAATTTTCTCGAAAATTATTCCTTTTTTTCAAAAACTGGACCATATCTTGGACCCAAAAAGAAAAATTTTCAGTGCTCATAGCCTGACTTGCATGATTTCAAATCAAAAAATCGAACAAGCATGTTAATCTAACTCTCATGTTGGTCAAAATTGTTTTAGTAGAAAACCAAAACAAAAAATTTGGTCAAAATGATGAACTAGGGGTACAGTTGAGTCAGGCTTTCTGTCTTTCCCCCGTTGTCAATGCATTTGCCAGAAAGGGAACCATACTTGCCGGAAAGGGCACCCTATTCGCTAAGAAAGGCACAGCGAAAGCTAACAGAAAAGGGCTAAAAGCTCTCATATCCTCCAAACAGCGAGGTATCAAGCCAAGTGCGAAGCATGAACTGGAATGAAGCAAGGTATTCCACTCCCGCATTCGGACAGATCTGATCACGTCCAAACTCCCTAGTAGAGCATTGTCAACCGATGTCAGTTGCAGATCTGCTGCGCGTCCGGTCGCATTGCAACCCCTCTGTGGGAGAAACTCACTGTTGTGAACAAGAATAAGAATCTAGTAGAATACTAGAGGCAAGAACCCACAACTTCCTGCTTACCTATCAACCACCCAGGGGAGGGATAGAAAATGAGAGATTGAAGAATAGAGAGATGTGCACTGAGAGAAAAAAAGTGAGGAAAATGGCTTTTTTAAGAAAAACAGAGCCTGAGGGCCGAGTGATGTGGGAATCACAAATGAGAAAGGGTGGGAAATAATACCCGAAGAAACTGGCTCCTCATGCACTGAGAGGTCTCTTGCCATTGGAACACGTCTGTGTGTCGTATCAGTCGTTTTGTTTGTCTCGATTTTTGTTTTGAGTCGTTTCGGGTGTCTGTAGATGTGTTTAGGTTGTCTTACCTTGTCTTTCTCTTTGTTGTTGAGTCGTGGTGTGCTGTGTTCAGTTGTAGGCTCAATACCTAGTTGAGAACTTATTCTCACTCTCAATTTCAAAAAATCGTTTTGTGCTCAGAGTGCCGTGTCGTTCTTTTGTGCAAAACAAGATTTTGTTCTTTCAAAAACCGCAGGGTTTAACCCGGGTCATGTGGGAACAGTAAAACCAGGACCTATCTGAAGCTGTATAGGTTCCAGACTTCGAAGCAAAAGAAAAAAGGTAAATGTCGGGCATCTGAATTTGCTTTAACTTCTGCAAGTTCCGTCATCGCATCCTGTATGTTCAGAATGAGCTGTGTGTTCAAAATTAAAAGAATACTGTGATATGAGCTGTGTGTTCTGATCGAGCAATGTTGTGTTATGAGCTGCGTGTTCAAAATTAAAATGTGTGAGCTGCGTGTTCAAAGTGGAATGTGTGAGTTGCGTGTTCAAAATGAAGTGATGTGTTCAGAAATGAAAAATTATGAGCTGCGTGTTCAGAATTAAGAATGAGCTGCGTGCAAATGAAAATGTATGAGCTGCGTGTTCAGAATTAAAATGTGTGAGCTGCGTGTTCAAAATGAAGTGAATGAGCTGTGTGTTCAGAAATGAAAATTTATGAGCTATGTGTTCAGAATTGAAATGTGTGAGCTGCGCGTTCAAAATGAAGTGAATGAGCTGTGTGTTCAGAAATGAAAATTAATGAGCTGCGTGTTCAGAATTGAAATGTGTGAGCTGCGTGTTCAAAGTGAAGTGAATGAACTGGGTGTTCAAAATTGAAAAATGAGCTGTGTGCCCGAAAAATGAGCTGCGTGCCCGAAAATGAGTTGTGTGCCCCAAATGAGCTGTGTGCCCGAAATGAACTGTGTGTTCAGAATAAGCCGTATGCCCAAAATGAGCTGTGTGCCCAAAAAACGAGCCGTGTGCCCGAAATGAGCTGTGTGCCCGAAATGAACTGTGTGTTCAGAATGAGCTGCGTGCCCTAAATGTGTTGTGTGCCCCAAAATGTGTTGTGTGCCCGAAATGAACTGTGTGTTCAGAATAAGTCGTGTGCCCGAAATGAGCTGTGTGCCCGAAATGAGCTGTGTGCTCAAAAAATGAGCCGTGTGCCCGAAAAATGAGCTGTGTGCCTGAAATGAGCTGTGTGCCCAAAATGAGCTGCGTGCCCGAAATGAACTGTGTGTTCAGAATGAACTGCGTGCCCCAAATGTGCTGTGTGCCCTAAAATGTACTGTGTGCCCGAAATGAACTGTGTGCTCAGAATAAGCTGTGTGCCCCAAACGAGCCGTGTGCCCGAAATGAGTTGTGTGCTCGAAAAATGAGCCATGTGCCCGAAATGAGCCGTGTGCCTGAAAAATGAGCTGTATGCCCGAAATGAGTTGTGTGCCCAAAATGAACTGTGTGTTCAGAATGAGCTGTGTGCCCAAAATGAACTGTGTGTTCAGAATAAGCCGTGTGCCCGAAATGAGCTGTGTGCCTGAAAAACGAGCCGTGTGCCCGAAATAAGCTATGTGCTTGAAAAATGAGCCGTGTGCCCAAAATGAGCCGTGTGCCCGAAAAATGAGCTTTGTGCCCGAAATGAGCTGTGTGCCCAAAATGAGCTGCGTGCCCGAAATGAGTTGTGCTCGAATGAGCTGTGTGCCCAAAAGAGCTGTGTGCCCAGATAAACAGAGTGCTGTGTTTCGAGCTGCATGCCGAATAAACAGAATATTGTGTTGTGAGTCGCGTGCCAAACAAACAAAGTGTTGTGTTGTGAGCTGTGTGCCAAATGAATGGAATGCTATGTCGTAAGCTGTGTGCCATGTCTTGCATGGTGCATGCATTTTATCGCGCTATTTTGCGCATCGCACTATTTTGTGCACCTTACTTGCATTGTGCATGCATTTTATCACGCTATTTCGCGCATTGCACTGTTTTGTGCAGTTCATACTCGCGCTTTCTTGCGCATCGCACCATCCTGTGCATTTCATTACATACTCTCATATTGCAAAAAAAAAAAAAAAAAATGCTTGTATCTTTTGCATTAAACTTGCATCGCGCTGTCTTGCGCACCTTACCTGCACTTGTTAGTGCATTGCATTGTTCGCGCTTTCTTGCGCACCTTACCTGCACTTGTTAGTGCATTGCCTTGCATCGCGCTATCTTGCGCACCTTACTTGCACTAGTTAGTGCATTGCACTGTTCGCGCTTTCTTGCGCATCTTACCTGCACTTGTTAGTGCATTGCATTGCTCACGCTGTCTTGCGCACCCATCTTCTTGGCACTGTTTTATGCATTCACTCTGCATCGCACTGTCTTGTGCACAATGTATTTTTGTATTATTCGCACTGTCTTGTGCACTCCTTGGTCTAGGAGACCTTAAATCCTCTGGTCTAGGAGACTTTAAATCCTGCATCTTCATTCGCACTATCTTGTGCACTCTCTGGTCTAGGAGACCTTAAATCCTCTAAAGGTGCAATTCCTTTAGTGTTTGTCATGCCCGAACGACTTCCGGTGGTCTGATATAGCCACCTGCCTGTGTTTGCGGTGAGTTCCTATGAGACCAACTGAGACGATGGAAACTAGAGTTCGAATGGCTCATGCCTAGAACGCAAAGGTGCGGGATTTCTAAGACTAAAGTCTGGTTTAAATACCCAGGGGTGTATCCTCGGCTTGAAATCTGTATGGCAGCCCCATAGATTGAGATAGCATGTGTATGCACCTCAATTCTGGATACTGAACCAACTTAGTCTGTCACTCAGTTGGAGAATAGGGGAAGTTGCGACCATAGTCAGGGAGAAAAGTAGTACCTGGGGTTCAACCGAAAAGAAGGGGAAGGTCCCCAACAGCATGAGGTAGGTCATTGCCAATTGCCCCTGTAAGGTACCTTCGCTTCCTAACTACTACATCATCTAGTATGTCTATTACATTGCTTATAGAATATGTTGCATGCCTGTACTGCATATCCATTGTATTGCCTGCATCCTTTCTATGTTAAACTTTGTCTGGCATGTGCCCATACTTTTTGCGTTAAAGCATGGTTATGTGATTATGTGTATGCGCCCACACCACTAAGGGAATTGTGGTTTGAGGGTGACGGCACCATTTCTATGTTAGACGTGGTTTGTTTTGTGTTTATGCCTTTTCTAGGCAAAATATGGTTTGGCCGCGCACCTTATTCACTTCATCCATTGCATCATATATAGTTTGTCGTATTCAGCATGTAGGATCACGATTTTTCCTTAGCAGATCATTCCTCACTTGTATCATACCACCCAATTACTTGTACTTTGTGGTCTTTCTGCGAAACACATAGTTTTGCATGTGTTCGCACCCCTTTCACGTTGAAGCACGATTCTATTATGTGTAAGCATCCATGCTGGGCTGAGGCCAGTACCGAAGATGTAGGCACTTCGCCTGTGTTAGGCGTCGTTCGGCTCGTGCCCACTGCCTTTCTGTGTTAAAAGTAGTCTAATGTTGCATCTCCACCCCTTTATGATATTTGTGTGGTTTTGTACTGCTTGTGGTTTGATCATCTCAAATACATTGCATATTATTTGCATTGTTTCGTTACACTGTATATTATTTACACTGTTTTGTTATATTGTGCATGCATTTTATCGCACTATCTTGCGCGCCTTATCTGCACTTGTTAGTGCATTGCATCATTTGCGCTATCTTGCGCACCTCATATGCACTTGTTAGTGCATTGTATCGTTCACGCTATCTTGCGCACCACCTACACTTGTTAGTGCATTGCATTGTTCGCGCTATCTTGCGCACCGTACTTGCACTTGTTGGTGCACCGTATTGTTATGCGCACACTTAGGTTACATTGTTATGCATCCCTTTCACATTGTTATGCACACTACTTGCATTGTTGTGCACGTTTCACTGGCATTGCCATGCACCCATACTTTGCATGCATCGTCACGCACGTTTCACTTGCATTGCTATGCACTTTTCCATCAGTGCCATATGTGTCTGCGTTTGATATGGCGTTGAGCATGTGTTGCTAACTATATTGTACCTGTTAAGTTTCCTTCTTTTGCAGGCACGATATTGTATGTACGGTTCATTTGAAGTTGGTGCGACCAGACGAACCGGATGGTATTGTATTCTCCGTGTGAGACGTAGCGAGAATTGCACAGTTCTCTTACATTCTTTCTACATGTAATGTAGTTCGATTTGTATTCATTTGCTTAAACTGTCGTATTTATTGTGTATAATTGCTACATTACAGCTTTTTTTGCATGATCATAAGTTATGTCCGACTTTGTGCATGTCCTTTGCATTTTGCCCCTGACTGCGGGCACATCTTTTTGATTATCTCATCTGTTTGTCTAAGTCTTCGGCCTTGTCAAAAATGGGTTGTCTCTGGACTTTGACATTCACTCCCGTCACTCATGACTTTTGAGTTCTGTCAAAGAGGAGCAACTGTAGACACCCCATTTTTGACCGACCTTAAGACTCAGACGTCATCGATTGAGCGCTCGGTGATTGCGCATGTTGTGCTCGTTTCGAGGTTTCGGAGTTCTTGGCTGAGAGCCTCATCTCCGGACCTCGGGACTCTTTGTACTTTGACTCGGTCTGCGAACTAAGTCTTGTTTTCTCTTCCCGGAGGGAGGAAGAGGTCTTGTAGACCATCTCTCAGTGGTCGTAGACTACTTTTCGTGGTCGTAGGCCATTGTTCCCGTTTGGAGACTAGTTTTCAGTTTTCGGAGCCGTCGGCCGTGCGCCTCGGTTCGGGAGCGCTTAACATTCTCCGTTTGGCACGCTTTTTGGAACACACCTTGTTTCCTCTGTCTAGAGGGACACTGTAGTTCGGGAGACCACTTTTGTGGTCGTACGCCACTTTTGGTGCTCAACAGCCAATTTTCGAGGCACCCGGCCGCCCGCTTTGCCTCCCGAACTCTCGTTTTGCATCCGTGTCAGTTCATTTTTGGCATGAACCTTGTTTTCCTTGTTTGGGAAGTGGTACAAGGGTGAGAGACCAGCTTTTATCCTTGGAGACCATTTTTCTCCCCGCCAGCCAGTTTTCTAGTCGGGAAATTGGTTTTCTCGGTCTTTGGGCCACATTTTCTGGTTTCCCACCTCACCATGGGCTTGCTTTCAGTGTGAAGGCCACCAATTCCCCCTACAAACCATCTTTTATCCTTGGGGACTGTTTCTCTCCCCGCTAGCCGATTTTCTGGTCAAAAAACTGGTTTTCTTGGTCTTTGGGCCACATTTGCTGGTCTCTCACCACACCACTGGCTTTCTTTCAGTGTGGAGACCACCAATTCCCCCTGGAGACCACTTTTTTTTTTGGGAGACCACTTTGGGTGGTCGGCCGACCACTAAAAGTAGTAGGCTGACCACCTTTTCTGGTCGACGACTTTCCTCCTATTTTGGCAGACTGTGTGGATGCCAGTTGTGCCAGCTGAAGGGCATAGACTGCATCCTCCATACACGTGTATAGAGGGATTGCATCCAAGTTTAGCTTCTCCAAGAAGCTTGAACCCTTTGTTTCTTCTATAAGAGAGGGCCTCCCTCTCCTTTGCACAGGTTCTGAAATTTACTAAGGCAAAAATATATATCTCTCTTTATCTCTTTACTTTTTGGGTTCAAAAGTGTGTTGTTCTTGAACTATTGCACCACACCTCATAGCCATACACCTCCACCATTGATTTGAGGTTCTTGGAGGGTATTTTCAGAGGTTGAAGAGTTGGTTTTTGGTCCCAAAACTTGCTGGTTTTGCTGAGCTTCAAGGGTAACTCCTTTTCCCTCTTTTTAAGCTCTATTTTGATCATTCTCTTAGCCATACTTGCATGCATATTTAGGCTTTGTTGTCAACTGAAAAAAGCTTCATATTTAAGTGTTTTTCATGTTTGTTTAAGGCTCGTTTGGTGTTGAGGGTCATCTACCCTCTTGCATGCTCTATTTAGCCTTGTTTTGTGCCATGCCATGAGACCTTTGTGTTGATCTTTGCTTGGCCTTTTAGCCACTGAAATCCAGCGAATTTTTAGTGGTTGGCATGTGGTTTTGAGGGCCTAAATCAGAGAGGGGAGACCCTCTCTCTTTTGGCCTTGTTTGTTTACATTTTTGGCCTTTCAAAGGAGCACATACTTTCATACTTCCAAGGCTTGGTTCAGGCCCTTTTTGGTGACTTTTGGGACTTGCCTAGACTCTTTCTATGGCTTGTTTGGTCACCTTGTGTTTGCCTCTTGCATGTGTAGAATAATCCCTTTCATGGCTTATCAAAGTAGCACCTCATTGCCTTGACTAGCTTTGAGTTTTGAAGTCCCTTACATGCTTAACTTGAGGTATTTTCATGTTTTGGCATCATTGAGCATGATATTTCAGAGCATATAGGGCTTTCATACTTCCATGTTTTCCACTCTTTAAGTGCCCTTGAGAGTTGTGCTTTTATACCCTATTTTGTGAGCCATTGCATGAGCTTCATTTTTGTGCCTTTCAAGCCATCATCCCAACTCATTTTGCTACTGTTTTGGGCTTGCATAAGGTCTGTTTGGAGTTGGTTTGGCCATTTGAGCATTGCCTTGCATGCCTATAGTGTAATACACTTCACTAGTTTCGATGCTTGAGCCATTCAACATGCATTACATGAGTTGTTTGCATAATTCGAAGTCATTTTGTATGCCATTTCAGAGCTGAAACATGTGTCATTGCACTCCATATTTCATCCTTTCAATGCGTTTGGAAAGTTGTGTTTTGTGCCTTAGACTTGGGGCCGTTGCATTGTGCATGATCGTATGTGTTTTGATGCCTTATTTCCATCATCTATTGGCCACTGATTTGGGTGTGGCTGAGGCCCATCTATTTTGGTTTAAGTCCATTTTGCATTGAGTATGACATTATAGTTCATAGCATTGAGTATGCCGTGTTGTCGCATGATTGATCATTGCATTGTGCATGCCTTGTTCATCTCATTGTGTATGTTAGTTTCTACGTGCATTGTGTATGCTAAGTGTCATGTGCATTGAGTATGCCATTGTTAGGTCGTAGCATTGTGTATGTTAGCTGCATGTTTACATGTTATCCCTTGCATGTTTGCATCACTTAGTTGCGTTGCATTAGGATTGCATGCTAGAGTTACATTTGTGCATGCCATGTTTGTTGCATTGTGTTTGGGATAGGAGTTAGCCCGAACATGGGAAATGAGGGACGTCTCGTACTAAAAGTGACGAAACGTGCCTCGATTCCCGGTTGCCGACATTCCTGACTACCCATGATGGAGTTGTTGGCTTTAGGTGCTTGTATGTGCATTCATTTCACATTGAGTCGTGCAATTCGGCTCCTCGGCCATCATGCATCGAAATGCGTGATTGGTGGCCCGAGGGTCGAGGACTACACTCCCTTGAGCTTATACAATGATGGAGAGAGTGGTCATGCACACATCTGTTACAAATACATTGCCATGCCCTTTCTTGCTCTCTGTTGCAGCAAACTGAAATCTGCCTGCAGAAACTGGTCGGCCAACCAGATAAAGTGGCTGGCCGACCACTTTTTCTGGTTTTTCAGCACAAAAAGTGATCGGCAGGTGGTCTCCAATGCCAACAACTGGTCGGCAGCCCTCCCACAGGTTCCCAAGGTGGAGTTTAAGCTTTCTGGAGCTTGGTGCAAGCTTCTGAGAACAATTGCAAATAGAGGCAAGTTGGGACATCGCGATGGATTTCCGAGCGAAGTGGTTCGAGCATGCATGCATCCCTCGCCATGAGGCCATTTTAGTACTTTTGTTAGTCTAGAATATAAATTTGTTTCAATATGGGTTGTGTAATAATTAATTAGCTTGTTAGTTAGTTAATTAGTTGGCTTGTATTATTTATTCAGACCCTCCGTCGAGAGGGCCAACGGTTGTAAATAAGTGTGTGTGTGTGTGATGCATGTCTTCCAACCCCCATTTCTTTCTCCCTTTTATTTACTAGCTTACGATGGTTAGTTTTAGGGCATGTTTCAATTAGCATCCTTATGCTCGCATGTTTGTATCCATTCATCTGTCTTGCATGCACCGGGCTCGGCGCATCATACTAACCGCGTTGTACTTCAATTCCAAGTTGAATACATGTATCAAGTTGTATCTCACATAACATTTTAGAATAGTCGAGCCTATCTTAGTTGGATTTTGCATGTGTTGCATTAGGCATTCTTGACATAGCTAGGATCATACATTGATTAGTAACTAGCTTCTTTTTTGGCTCGGAGTACACTGTAAGTGTTTATGCTTTAACATCTTGCATGAGTGTGAGTGTTGCCATGATAGCATGCTTGCTATGAGGCTATTTGCTTATGTGATATAACTGCCTGAATGCCTGTGGGTGAAGGTTGGGTTACTTAAATTGGGACAATTCATTGATTGCGAGTTTTTAAGCCCACTTGAGAGTGACAAATTACCATGTTTTCTAAGCCCACTTGAAGGTGGAAAAATTCGTATTTTAGCCTACTTGAGAGTAGCAAACCGTTTTCAAAACAAATATGCAATGCTTTGTTCCAACTTAGGTAATCCAGTCTACACTTGTTTGCCGTGCGCGTAACATAGTAATTCTAGGCTAATAACCGGAATAAGAGCGCATGTGTTTTCAAAAACAACATATCATGTTAGTATAGCCCGATCTTTGATCGGGCGAGCAGGGGTGCTCATTGCATGACCTTCCCCTCTCGTACTCAAGTTTTCGAGCCGAGGAAACTTTTGTGATGACGGACACGTGGCCTTAGGCACGAGTCAGGGTTTTCTAAATTCCCCAAAAATAAAATATTTAGATGGCGACTCTGTATCGGGAAAAGCAGTCCATGTTTGGCACTTCTTTCTAAAAATCAAATTTTCAAAACGATTTGCCGGATTTGGACTCTTTGGTGATTTATCGATCTCGCATTGCACTTTGTGAGGTTAGATTCAGAACCGTGACATTTGAGTCCGAACTGTAGTGAGCCCAATGAACAAAACGAGATTTTCCCGGGCGTTCGGGCGCATCTACACTACACTACTTGTTTCTTATCTTTTCTTACTATTTTTCAACCGCTTTTTGGATTGTTTGTATGGGTTGAAACTTGTGGTTTGAAGCTACCAAAGGTGGAGGGGTTAATCACCCTTCTTTGAACCTTGTCTCCTAAGCTTTTTCCTTTGTGTTTCCCATCTCTTTATCAAATTTTTTTGAGTTTTTTACCACTGATTTTCAGAGGTTTTCAAAGGCTAAAAATGTGATTTTGAAGTCCCAAAAATGGAGGGGTTAGCCTCCCATCCTTTGGCTTACTTATTAGCTTAAATTTCTCATTATTTTAGCTTACTCTTTTAGCTGTATTTACTTCAATTCCAGCACTGTTTTAGTGTATATTAGGACTATTTTGTATGTGTTTGTTTCATTTATGCTTTGTATAGCACGCTTGTAGTGTATTAGTCCTCATAGATTTGGTGTTTTAGGCATTAGACACCAACCTATTTGAGTTGATAGTATTTATTTCAAGCTTTCCATACTTGTTTTCACCTCTAATCATCTTTGCAACCTCCATCTTTTTTGGCCTTTTCTTTGCTTTGAAATTTGTTTCAAACTTGTTGCTTGTTTAAGCTTGAGATTGAGGTATTGTGCTTAATGGTTTAATCCCTTTGGGGGTTCATTACCAACAGCATGACACTTCTCTCATGCCTAAAACAACACTTGGTTTGGTGCTTCTTTTCATTAGAGGACTTAAAGCTCACTTTGGACCTAATGAATTAAAGAATGGATGGTAATTAAAATGAAATAATAAAGTTGGGACTAAAAGTGATGCAAGATAATAAAAAGATTTCGGGTTCAATCGGACGTTAATTGAATCCATTGAGTCTTGAGTCGTTTCATACTTGTTAGTGATGTAAACGGTTCAAGAGTCAATGTCAACCGCTTCCCTTGATTAATCTCATGATAGGGAGGAGGTTCATGAGTCTTTCATTGTGCATTTATTGAAGTTATGTCCCTTGATTCATAAGTTATCACGCAATGAAATTGCATCGATTGATGGCTTATGAATCAAGCCTACCCCTCCTTTGACTTGTTTGCTGATAAGGAGAGGTAGGGTGGACAAACATCCCCTGAAAATACTCTGGTTTGTGCTCTGTTTGTCCTCTGTTGCTGCAGGAAAAAAGCAATATTAGTGGCCGGCTGGCCACTTTTACTAGACGGTAACCCACTTTTAGTAGGTGGTTGGCCACTTTTTCCAGGCAGGCATTGTCCTTTTTCCGGCAGAGCAGAGCAGAGCAGAAGCTGAGGTGGAAAAACTCAACAGAGGCATTCCAGTAGCAAAACAGAAAGCATTATCGAGTGGAAATCTGCGTTCATGCATGTGCCATCCCTGGCATTTCGGGGCCCTTTTAAATTATGTTGTAATATTAGTGTTATGCTTAAAGTAGCGAATTTGTAAATTAATTAGTTAGAATAACTAATTAGTTATGTATTGTAATTATTTAATTAGGTAAAGTAGTTAGTTAATTTGTTGTTGTAATAATTAGTTAAGTAGCTTAGCTAATTTATTCATTTGGTTTGTAATAGTTAATTAATTAGGTAATTAGTTAGCTAGCTCATTCATTCAGACACTCCTGCACGAAGGCAACAATGTAATAATGTATATGTCTTCCAACCCCACATCTTTCTCTCTTTTATATACTTGCTTATGATGGATAGTTTAGAACATCATGTTTCTTTTAGCATACTCTATGTTTACATCCACTTGTCTTTGCATGCATCAAGGCTTAATTCATCATTCTACCAAAGCATTGCCGTTTACATACTTCGTTGAAAACGTATTAAAACCGCATACTATCAAATTGATTTACATGTCATAATTAGTAGTCAGGCCTATTAGTTGCACCATTGCATGTGTTACATTAGCCTCGTCTCGGAGTACTAGGTGAGCATTTTTGCTTTAGCATATTGCATGAGTGTGATTGTTGCCATGTCTAACATGCTTGCCATGAGGCTAAGTGCTTAATTGATAAATTGCTTGTATGCTTGTGGATGAAGGCTATTTGCTTAAATTGGAATAATTTGAGTAATGTACATATGCAATCACTTTTTCAAGTGGTACATATACGAAACAATTTTCAAAACAAACATGTATCAAAGTGTTCCAATTCTTGCAAATTAGTCTATACTTGTGTGCATCACATAGTAATGTTAGCCTAATAATCGGAACAAGAGTGTATGATGTAAATAAAAATCACATCATGATTAGTAAAGGCCGATCTTTGATCGGGCAAGTGGTGTGGTCAATTCATGACCTTCCCCTTTCGTACCTAAGTTCCCAAGCCGAGACAATCTTGGTGATGACGGACACGTGGCGTTTGGCACGAGTTATGGGTTTCCTAAATTTTTCAAAAACATTTAGGTGGCGACTCTATATTTGGCAAAGCAGTCCATTTTTGGCATTTTGATTCAAAATTAATTTTCCAAAAGATTTGCCAGATTAGAACTCTTTGGTGTTTATCTATTTCACATTGCACTTATGAGACCATATTCAGAACCGTGGGAGTCCGAACTTTAGGGCTTTCTGTAGACACCCCATTTTGACCGACCTTAAGACTCAGACGTCACCAGTTGAGCGCTTGGTGATGTTGCATAATGTGCTCGTTCAGAAGTTTCGGAGTCGTGGCCGTGAGCCCTGCCTCCGAATTTCCAAACCCTCTTCTATGCCTTGTCTCGGTTTGCGAACCAGACTCGGTTTTCTCTGTTTCTTTTCCTAAGGGGAGGGAGAGGTCCCGTAAACCATCTCTTAGTGGCCGTGGGCTACATTTTGTGGCCGTAGGCCATTTTGCCCATTTCGGAGCCCGGTTTTCGGTTTTTCGGGACCATTGGCCGTGTGCCTCGGTTCGGGACCGCCTAACCATCTCCATTTGCTCTGATTTTTGGCATACTTCCTTTTTGCTCCCTTTTGAGGGACACTGGGGTCTGAGAAACCCACTTCGTGGCCGAATGCCACTTTCGGTGCTTAACAGCCCGTTTTCGGGACCCCGAACTGCGTGTTTTGGCCCCCGAGTATTCGTTTTGCATCGGTTTTCGTTCATTTTTGGCAGGTGCCTCTGTTTCATCACCAGGAAGGTCACTGGAGGGTGGGAGGCCAACAATTATCTTGGCAACCAGTTATATTCCATTTTCGCGACAATAACACCTTTTCTTGGTGAGAACAAAACTTAGAGAGTGAATTCCTTTCAATATCCACCAGCCTATCACACTCACCATCCACAACATCTACCCAATTAGATCCCACTTCATCCTCTTCATCAAAAGTACTACATCTAGTAACTGAAACATCAACGATATCAACACCGCGTGCACAAACAACCCTCAACATATTCAAAAAATCAATATTATTTCGAATCATAAAATTCGAATGGCCCAAAATAGAAGAGTTTCCAAATTCGAACCACAGGGTTGTGAAGAGGAGACCTGGGAGGCCACCTTTTGGTGGTGGCCGGCCACTAAAGCAATTTGACCTTTTTGACCCCTAGCCGGCCGGTTAGGGGGGGTGGCCGGCCGGCCACCTGAAGCTCCAAAAGGTGGCCGGCCATGCTCCTTGCAACACACACTTTACAGCTGTATAGTTGTATCCCTCAGAAAATATCTCAATCCGGGGGATATTTTTTGGGGGAAAACTTACCTCCTTTTCCCCCACCTTTTCCCCACCTTTACACCCTCTTTTTGTTCCTTATAACCAGTTGCAAGCCTTTGTATTAGGGATTGAAAAAATTGTCTTCAAGTCTTGCATCCAAATCTCCCTCTATCTCTCTCATTTTCTCAAAAACATCCAAGTTCTACACCTCATTTCTTCATCACCACCAAGCACCACCACCACCACTCCATTTCCAGAAACAAGGAGGGCTTCTCAGAGGCTAAAGGTGCTGCAACTTGGTCCAAGAAGCAATCAAAGAGTGGTTTACAAGGGTGAGTTGCCATTTCCCCTTTTTGAGCTTATTTTTGGTATCATTTCTTAGCCATATATGCTTTTTGCTTTGAGCTCCGGCCATAACTGAAAGTGGCCTTCTTTTGAGCTCTTTTTCACTTTTTATTAAGGGCTCAACCCTGTTTGAGCCCCCCATCTTGTACTTGCTTCAATGTCTTCCTTAAATGCTATTTTCTTGCATCCTTTGGCTGCCTATTGTGCTTCGGTTTTTAGTCTTTTTACAGTACTAAAAATAGTCTTATTTTGGTCCATTCTTCATGTTTTATTAAGGGCCTTTCATGGTTTGGGACCTCCATATGCTACTTCATGTTATATCCCTCCTTGGTCCCCTTTTCTTGCATGCTTTGGCAGCCCATTATGCTTCCATTTTTGGGCATTTTACAGAACTAAAAACAGGCTTATTTTGAGCCCCTATTCAACATTGAAGAAGGGCTCAACACTGTTTGGGACCTCCATGCTACACTTGCCTTTATATTCCCTCTTTGGTCCCCATTTTTGCATGTTTTGGAAGCCTATCATGCTTCGGTTTTTGGCCTTTTTACAGTGCTAAAAATAGTCTTATTTTGGCCCATTCTTCATATTTCATTAAGGGTATTTGGCCGTTTGTGGAATATTTTGTATACTTTGTGTTATAGCCTCATTTTGCATTGCATTTTTAGCATGTTTGTATACTGTTTTGGGTTTTTTACAGTTCTGTAAATATGCATATTTTTGGTCCCTCTTCAATGTTGTAGAAGGGAATTTTTCAGTTTGGGCTGTGCATATACCACTTGCCTCTTTGGCCACCTTTTGGCCCATTTTCTTGCATAAGAGCTTAGCCATATCTATATTTGTTTTTGGGTTTTTTATAGTTCTGTAAATATGCGTATTTTTGGTCCCTCTTCAATGTTGTAGAAGGGAATTTTTCAGTTTGGGCTGTGCATATACCACTTGCCTCTTTGGCCACCTTTTGGCCCATTTTCTTGCATAAGAGCTTAGCCATATCTATATTTGATTTTGGGTTTTTTACAGTTCTGTAAATGTGCATATTTTTGGTCCCTCTTAAATGTTGTAGAAGGGAATTTTTCAGTTTGGGCTTTGCATATACCACTTGTTTCATTGCCCTCTCTTGGCCCCTATTTTTGCATGCCATTGTTGCCCTATCCTTGCTTGCTGTTTGGCCATGATTTGTACTGGTAAAATGCCTATTTTGGGGCTGTCTTGCTTCTATCTTTCCATTCCATGTACCAATTATGCATGCTTCGTATAGCTGTAGTTCATTCTATGCGCCTAATTTGCATTTCGGGAGAGATTCCATGCATCAGGTGTGTTTTCGCCTCATTTCGGGGCTGTTTTCCCCCACTTTTCATTGCTGAAAATCCATCAACATGTTCGCATGTCATTTTCCATGCATTTGCATTGCATGTGCCATTGCCTTGGTTTGCGTGCCCATGTGCACGCATTTCGAGGCACTTCATTTTCATCTATCGGCCTCTTATGTGAGTGTGGCTGAGGCTCTCTCATGTTATGTATGTTAGTAGTTTCCTTATGAAGATATTATCTTGGAATGTAAGAGGTCTAAGAAGGCCTGAAAAGATGAGGAAAATAAAGACTTTGGTTAGGGATAGAAAGATTGATGTCCTACTATTGCAAGAAACAAAGAGGTGCAGTGTTGATGAAAACTTTGTTAAGTCATTATGGCCATGGGAGGAGATAGACATCATGGAGGCTAGTGCAGAGGGTAGTGTCGGAGGTATGCTATGTTTATGGAATCTAGAAATCTTTTTATTAAAGGAGTGTTGCAATAATAGAAACTTCATTATGTTGTCAAGTACTTCACACCGCTCTTTTGATTGTGCTATTGTAAACATTTATGCACCAAATGAAGTATTGAAAAGAAGACAACTATGGGAGTCTTTAGTAAAGCTCAAATCTACTTTTTTAAGACCTTGGTGTGTAGGAGGGGATTTTAATGAAATTTGAATTATGAGTGAAAGGAAAGGGTGCTTGACGAGGGATAGAGGAATAAAGGACTTCAATGATTTGATTGATAATTTGGAGTTACCAAATATTCCAATGATAGGCAGAACATTTACATGGTGTAATGCCTTGGACGGGTATAGGTGGAGCAAGATTGATAGATTCCTAATTGACCATAGGTGGTTGGAAAAGTTCTCATTTAAGTAGTGGGGGAGTATATCTGACCACTGCCTAATATTGCTAATGGAAGATGAGAGGGATTGGGGACCAAGGCCATTTAAATTCATAAATGCTTGGTGCTTGCATCCTAAATTTAAATCTGAAGTGAGGAAATCTTAGGAAAACAATCAGATCAATGGTTAGGCTAGTTACATGATAATGAAAAAGTTGGGGAATTTAAGAGTACATCTTAGAAGGTGGAATTGTGAAGTGTTTGGAAATATTGATGAGCAATTGAAAAAAGATGAAGATGAACTCCATGAATGGGATACAGAAGTTGAAGGTAGGAACCTGTAGGATGAGATCAAAAGAAGAAGGGAGGTTAGAAGGCAAGTCTGGGTATTGAGCAAAAAGAAGGAATGGTTATGGCATTAAAATCCCAAACTGGCATGGGCAGACAATGGGGATAAAAATACAAGGTTCTTTCATATTACGGCTAGTAGAAGGCAAAGGAAAATTTTGCTGGATTCTGTAAATGAGAATTGTGTTATCTATGATCAAGCTGATGTAATTAAACAAGCAGTGGTGAGATATTTCAACCAACTATTTTCTGATGATTGGAAGAATAGGCCAAAATTGTCAGGTGCATTTGTCTCAATTAGTCCTGCAGAATCTAGATTGTTAGAGGCAAAGTTTTCAAAGGAGGAAATTTGGGAAGCAGTCAAAGATTGTGATGGTAACAAAGCTCCGGGGCCTGATGGGTTTAATTTGTCTTACATTCAAAAATGCTAGAATATAATGAAAAGGGGAGTTAGAGTAGCTTATGAATGAATTCCATGCTAATGGTAAGTTGGCTCGATGAGTGAACAGTTCTTTTATTACTTTAATTCCCAAAAAAGATAATCCCATGGGTCTGAGTGATTATAGGCCTATTAGTTTGGTAAGTTCAGTGTACAAAAAAGTTGCCAAGGTTTTATCAAGAAGATTGAGAAAGGTGCTTTTAAAGATTATTAGTGAAGTGCAAACAGCCTTTTTGAGTAGAAGATGTATCCTGGATGGGGTGTTAATTACCAATGAAGTGGTGGATTGGTAGAAAAGATCAAAGAAACAAGGTATCATCCTAAAGTTGGATTTTGATAAAGCATATGATTCAATGAACTAGGAGTTCTTGTATTCAATGATGACCAACTTTGGTTTTGGATAGAAATAGGTGAGGTGGATGAAGACTTGTATCTCTACAGCTAGAGTCTCAGTGCTAGTTAATACATAGTAAATCTAGGCTAATAACCGGAATAAGAACGCATAATGTTTTCAAAACTCGATATCATGGTTAGTAGAGGCCGATCTTTGATCGGGCGAGTGGGGGTGCTCACGAAGTGACCTTCCCCAATCGTACCCAAGTTCCCGAGCCGAGGCAACTTTGGTGATGACGGACACGTGGCCTTAGGCAAACGAGTCAGGGTTTCCTAAATTTCCCAAAATAAAATATTTAGGTGGCGACTCTATATCTGGCAAAGCAGTCCATGTTTGGCACTTCTTTCAAAAATCTGTTTTCTCAAAACGATTTGCCGGATTTGGACTCTTTGGTTCAGATTTAGAACCGTGACAAATTTGAGAGTCCTGAGCTGTAGTAACCCCAATATGAACAGAACGGGAGCTCGTTCCTCCCGGGGCGTTCGGGGACGTCTACACTTTCGTATCCAAAAGGAGCACGAAAAGTCGAGCTACAGTTTCTGGCGACTTTGCTGGGGATTTAGAGAACTTGACTCGAACTTCGTGATGTGAAATTTTATCTATACTTATATGTTCTTTGCATTGCATTTGCATTGGTGCGCTTAAGTCACTGTGTTTGCCATCTGCTATTCCTGGATAGTTTATGGGAGGCTTGCCCAAAAGCTTGCTAAAAGGTTGACCGATCATGGGCTCTGCCATGTTAGGAACACAACCACTGGATCTGGACTGTCACTATACCGTTTGATCCTCCTTTCACTTCTCAGTGTTAGGTGTGAGAGGTATATTAGGTAGTCTTGCCGAGGCATCCTTTTTGACCATTTGGCCTAATTGCATATAGAAAAGCCATAAAGACTGTTCCAAACTAGGACATGATGCTCACCCGAATGCAGGATTGCGTGAAACCGCTTGATTGAAGTAGAGAAACCCTAGATCATGCCAAAGCTAGGACAGGGTAACCCTATCCCCCCTTATAGGGGTGTTTTGGCGCTCTTTACCTGGTATGTGCTTTGCAGTGAAATTGTACAAGAATGTTCATATCAGTGGTACAGTTGGTATCTATTTGGGGCAAAATTCAGCGGGGAGTACATTCACTCAGCTGTGATCATATCTATTCTCGTGAAATTGGGCTGAGGTGTTGTCTATTTTCTATTTTGCTAGGTAGTCTTGAAACCATAGCTTTAGAAGGCTTTAATATCCCTCAGGTACTCTGGACTTGTGTTGATAGACTTTATAAGGTAGGGGACCTAGTTTAGGGGCAACCAGTGTTTGCTCCACTGCTGTCGGTTACAAAGCGAAGGAGGATTAGACAAAATTCACCAGTCTAGTTCCTACAGCAGTCACCCCTCGGCTTATCTGTGTCCTGCTCAGTTTAGGAACAATCATCTACTTCCAGTCCAACACAAGACCACCTATTCCAATGGCACAGTATCCCTCGGCCAGTATGGAAGAACTAATACACCATCTACAACAGACAATTAAGACACTACAACATTACGCAGTCCGTCAAGCTGAGGTTACAGCCCGTCAGGCCGAGGTGATAACCAGGTTGCAACAACAGCGGCCACTGCATCACATGTACCCACCGCAGCTATCCCTATGCCCCGTGCTACTGTTAATACTGCTAATGTCCAAGAAAACCAGGGCAATCCAACAGAGCCAATCCCAGTACAAGTTTTCAAAGCATCAATTTATCAGACCGAGGCACCATTTGAATTAGAAGTCGATCCAACTGCGCTCAAAGTCAACAAATTGAAGAAACTGTTCAAGAGAGCATAAGGGGTTAACTTCATCCCGGACATAGAAAATGGATACACTGATTCTGTGGTTACATTTCCAGATCGGTTTAAGATGCCGCACATTGATCGTTTCGACGGCTCCGGGGATCCGATGGTCCACTTGCGATTATTTTCTGATATCTTGTGGCCGATGGGCTTAACTAGACCACAGAAGCTATCTCTCTTTGGTCACACCATGTTGGGTATAGTGGCCATTTGGTATGCTAAGTTGGAAGATTCCGTCAAACAGAACTGGGAGGAGATGACTGAAGCCTTCATTGCTCAGTACTCTTACAATACACAGATTGAGGTCACAACTCATGATCTTGAGGCAGCCATCAAGAGCCGAAGGACGGTTTCTCTGAGTTTGTAACTAGATGGAGGGCCAAAGCCTCAATGATGACCACGAGACCTTTCAAGAAAGATCAAATAAGAATGGTTGTTCAGAATCTACATGGCAAGTTGCTGCAGAAGATGATTGTTCTACCTCTATTTACCTTTACAGAGCTTCATGAAATGGGGGTTCAAATCGAGGATGTCATCAGACAAGGGATCATTGTGGAAGATAATGAGCCTTTGAAGAAGAATGTTATTTGCAATTCCAATGCTACTACCAGTGGTAGCACAGCTGTGAAATGCTCAGAAGTAAACACTATCACCACTCTCATCAATAGCAAAAAACCAACCACTTCAACTCGGTCCCAGGCCCGAAATTTCCATCCTCTTTACATGAGTCTCTCTCAAGCCTTGAAAACGCTGCTAGAAAAATGGTGCCTAGAACTCCTAGAACCCCAACCCTTCCCAAATCCTCTTCCACTAAGACATAACCCAGCTAAATACCCTACCTATCATCAACAGCATGATCATGATACAAACTGTTGCATCTGTCTCCGTCATAAGATTCATGATCTTATTGATAAAGAGATCATAGCTCCACCAAAAGGACCTCAGGCCATCACTAACATATTTTCTTCACACCTCAACCTAATCCATATACTACCATCCACCTACAACCTAAGCATATACATCACCCCGGCCCATTTACCCAAGCTTGAGGTGTTTATTCCAGAAAGCACGAACTTATGTATGATGGATGCACTTGAACCCCAATCATCTCAAACCCATGAACCCATTACTTCTGAGCTAATGAGCATGATTGAAGAACTGTGGAAGATCTGCAAAGAACTGTGGAAGATCTAGCCTTTGGGATATTGGCTCCATCATCAACCACATCACATACCAAAAATTTGATGCCAAAAGGCTTTCCAATCTTGGGGCGAGCTGCAATTGAAAAAGGCTAACCTGAAGCTATCTTAAGTCTAGGTGATAATATGTCGACAACAACTGGGCTTCGCTTCGATATAGCGACCCAATTCCTTGTCAATGTGGAGGCAAGTGGCAAGAACAAGGTAGGGGCAAGCATTGATCCCTATGAACATCTTCAGTGGGCTATTGAGGCTTTGAAGGTCAAAGGGCTGAACAAGCAGCAAGTGCTGGAAGTTATTGTAAAAACTGTGGATGACACTTTCGTCACTCAGGTTGGAAGCATTTTGAATCAAGGGGCAAGCCACGAAAAGGGCTTCCGTACCAAAAACACCCCTTTCAGCTCCAATCCTACACCCGTCGAAGATCTCCAAACCCAGGTAGCACCTGCCAAGCCCTCCGTCAATCCTGTCAGGATTGGTAACCGCACCTTCAATCCCCTTTACATGACCTTATCCAAAGCTCTCCAAATCCTCATAGGACAAGGTTATCTCAAACCCCTTGACCCTCGGCCTCTCCCTAATCCCCTTCCAGTCAGGCATAATGTTGCCAAATACTGTGCCTTCCATTAACAAACCGACCATGACACTGACCATTGTTTTTATCTTCGCCATGAAGTTCAAGATCTGATTGACAAGAAGGTCATCACTCCACCGGGTCCTACAAAGTCTATCGGCACTGGATCGATAAACTTGGGGGATAATGCGACTATGTGATCGGGGATGAACCACCTACTGATAGCGCTCATTTTACTCCAAATGTGGTGGATGGCACGCACTATTATAGCACTTTTGAAACTGCTATTAATTTTACTTTCGGACTGGGGTATTGAGTTATTCTTTTTGTATTAAGGCAGTCTTATTGTGTTGGAGTTTGGTGATTTTGGGGGTGTTAACTCGAACATCACTTTCTTGTTTTGTGTTTGCCTTTTACATTCTTTCTTTTGCGTCTGTTTTTACCATCGAGCCAGTTGCGCTAGAAGATTTGAATGAAACAATAGTCCTTTTCACCGACTTCTCTGTGCCTTAAAATCATTGCTTTGACCAAAGTTTTTCAAAACTTTTCTAACATTATGATGAAAACAAAGAGGGAGGAATTTCTCGGGATTTACAAAAATTTGATCAACTGAGAGGAAGAGAGGCTTGTTAAGCCCTTAATAGATGAGATCATGTCTGTTAATGTGAGTATTGAGAAGGATCCTGGCTTGATCCAGATTGGTTCTACATTGTCTTTAGAAGAGCACGAGCGACCAGTCACTTTCTTAAAAGATTTCAAAAAATGTTTTGCATGGTCCTACGAAGACATGCTTGGAATTTATCTTGAGATTGTACAACATAGGATCACTCTCGGCCTTAAGACTTGACCCCTTTGCTTTCAAATTTTGATTTAGAATGTTCAACGATCAACCAAAATATGAGGCATACATGGCTAGATTAGAAGCAACCCTTGAACTAGGGGCAATAAGGTCGGATGTGCTCGAATGAAGCTTGTATAGCTGGATGAGAAGCAGCCCTTGAACAAGGGGCAAAAATTGTCAGATGTGCTCGAAGATAGAAAAGTGGGTCATTTCTCAAACCAATAAAGATCGGCAAGAAATCCAAATCCTAGAATCTGAAAGGAAAAAATTTATTGCTAAAAGGACAATCGAGTTCCTATCCACGACACTAGGGGCAAATTCAGACCCAATTGGATGGGCCCTTACATCATCAAAACTACATCATCAGTGAACAACAGTCATTCTCCTGGATTCAGATGGCCTAGAGATCGCACAATCAATCAACATGGACAAGTTAAACTTTTCTATCCTTGAGAGGCTCTCTGGACTGAAAACTCAAAAGGGCAACCCAGACAAAAGTTAGAGCAAGAAAAAGAAAAGAACAAAAATAAAAAAAAAATGCAAAAAAGAAGAAACGAAAACGAAGAAAAGGAAAATGAAAAAGGAAAAGAAGCAAAAAGAAAAGAACAAAAATGAAAAGAGAAGAAGGAAAAAAGAAGAAAGGAAAATAGCTCGCAAGGTTGAAAACCTGAAAGGGCGGCCTTGGCAAAAGTTAGAGTGCAAAAGGAGAGTGTTGATATCCAAGTGCACCTTAACCCCAGGACCTACATAAGGTCTGATTCCCATATTTGGGATACGTAGGCAACTTCTTCCTAAAGTTCGGCCCCAACCATTTTCAACCTGCTTGTCTCATCCATGTTGATTGGCTTAACTTTATTCAAACTCGGTCATCCTATCCATGTGCAAATTGGCTCATCTTCGTACTCATCTTCGTTCAAAGTCGGTTGTCCTATTCCGTTAGAAGATTCAACTGCAAGACAAATCAAGTTCAAATCTAAGGTTGTGCATCTCAAGAGTTAATTCCTTGTTGGTCGGGTAGTGGCCATTTACAAAAATAGTTTTTGAGGATTTTTAATGAAGTAGACTAATTATCTCAAAAATTATTCTATTTTTCAAAACTGAACCATTTCTTGGACCCAAAAATGGGAAAAATTTCAGTGTTCATAGCCTGACTTACATGATTTCAAAGTAGAAAGTCAAACAAGCATGTTAATATAACTCTCATGTTAGTCAAAATTATTTTAGCAAAAGCCAAAAACAAAAAATATGGTCAAAATGATGAACTAAGAGCACGGTTGAGTCAGGTTTTTTTTTGTCTTTTCCCCGTTATCAGCACTCACCAGAAAGGGCACAACTGAAGTTAGCAGTAGGGGGCCAAGCGCTCTCTCGTTTTCCAAGTAGTGAAGTATCGAGCCAAGTGCAAAGCGCGAACTGGAAATGGAACAAGGTATTCCACCCCTCATCTAGACGAGTCTGATCACGTCCAAATTAGCCAAGGGCATTGTCAATTGATGTTAGTTGCAGATCTGCTGCACGTCCAGTCGCACCACAACCTCTCTCTGAGAAAGCTCACTAGTTGTGAGCGAAAGAAATAGAATCTAGCAGAATACTAGGGGCAAGGGTCCACAACTTTCAGCTTATCCATCAACCACACTTGAGAAAGGATAAAAAAAAATAAGAGAGATTAAAGAATAGAGAAATGTGCGCTGAGAGAAAAAGTGAGGAAAGGGCTTTTCAGAAAAAAAAAAAAAAAAGGATTGAGGGCCAAAGTGATGTGAGAGCCATAAATAAGAAAATGGCGGGAAACAATACCTGGAGAAGCAGGCTCCCCATGAACCGAGAGGTCTCCCATCATTGAAAAACATCCAAGTGTTGTGTTTGGTGGTTTTGTTTGTTTTGATTCTTGTTTTGAGTCGTTTTGATTTTGGTGAGTGTTAATAGTTGTGTTGTTCTTACCTTGTTTTTCCTTTGTTGAGTTGTGGTGTACTGTGGTCAGTCGTAGGCTCAATACCCGGTCAAGAACTCATTCTCAGTTTGTAAAAATAAATCGTTTTGTGCTCAGAGCGCCGTGCTATGCTCATATGCTCAACATATTCTGCAAAACAGGATTCGTTCTTGCATAAAGCTGCAGGGTCCAACCTAATTCAGAAAAAAGAACAATAAAACAAGGACTTATCTGAAGCTACATAGGTTCTGGACTGCAAAGCAAAAGAAAAGAGGGAAAATTTGGAGCATCTTAGTGTGTTTCAACTACAGCAAATTCCGAGATTGCATTCCAGGTGCACCTTTTCAGGCCTCACCATTTCTCTAGAGTATAGGTGTAACTCGACCCCGAGTTCAAGCCTGCTTCAAGTTAGAATGGCGATCAAAGCGGCATCCGTGGCTTCTACATATAGAGGTTACTCCTTGTCAGCATTTAAGGGACTTTGAACTGTGAGTTAAAGGTAAGAGTTTGAAGAACACAAAAGGGAGATTCCCATCAGAGTAGAGGCGGTTCATCACCACTCACCCTATGAGGTACTTTCTAAAATGCCGCTTTGTTTGTTTACTGCATTTCCTGTGCATCTATCGCACAAACTTATCATAGTCTTTGCGTCCATATCATCTTCTCAAGACCTCTTATCATGATTTCAATGTGGTTTGAGTATTCCTTTCCTCACACGATTTCAGCGTGTTTGGAATTTATCTTAGGACACGTGGAATGCGACCTTGAGTGGTTTTCTCAGGACCTCTTCTCACGATTTCAGCGTGGTTTGAGTGTTCATTTCCTCACACGATTTCAATGTGTTTAGAATTCATCTTAGGATGCATGGAACGTAACCTTGAGTGGTTTTCTTAGGACCTCTTCTCACGATTTCAGCATGGTTTAAGTATTCCTTTCCTCACACAATTTCAACATGTTTGGAATTTATCTCAGAACACGTGGAACGCGACCCTGAGTGGTTTTCTCAGGACCTCTTCTCATGATTTCAGTGTGGCTTGAGTGTTCATTTCCTCACACGATTTCAGAGTGTTTGAAATTTATCTCAGGACACATGGAACGCGACCCTGAGTGGTTTTCTCAAGACCTTTTCTCATGATTTTAGTTTAGTTTAAGTGTTCATTTCCTCACAGAATTTCAACATGTTTGGAATTTATCTCAGGACGCGTGGAACGCGACCCTGAGTGGTTTTCTGAGGACCTCTTCTCACGATTTTAGCGTGGTTTGAGTATTCATTTCCTCACATGATTTCAGCATGTTTAAAATTTATCTCAGAACGCGTGAAACGCGACCCTGAGTGGTTTTCTCAAGACCTTTTCTCACGATTTCAGCGTAGTTTGAGTGTTTCTTTCCTCACACGATTTCAGCGTGTTTGGAATTTATCTCAAGATACGTGGAACGTGAACCTGAACGGTTTTCTCAGGACCTCTTCTCACGATTTCAGCGTGGTTATAATGTTATTTTTCTCACACGATTTCAACGTGTTTGGGATTTGTTCTTTTCCTTACACGATTTCAGCGTGTTTGGGATTTGTTCTTCCTCTTCTTACGATTTCAACGTGGTTAGAGTGTTCCTTTCCTCACACAATTTCAACGTGTTTGGGTTTTATTCTTCCTTTTCTCACGATTTCAACGTGGTTTGAGTGTTCCTTTCCTCACACGATTTCAACATGTTTGGGATTTATTCTTCCTATTCTCACGATTTCAGTGTAGTTTGAGTGTTCATTTCCTTACACAATTTTAGCGTGTTTGGGACTTATTCTTCATTTCCTCACGATTTTCGCATGGTTATAGTGTTCCTTTCCTTACACGATTTCAGTGTGCTTGGGATT
Organism: Camellia sinensis; assembly: GCF_004153795.1. Lineage (NCBI taxonomy): Eukaryota > Viridiplantae > Streptophyta > Magnoliopsida > Ericales > Theaceae > Camellia > Camellia sinensis. Next base: position 297,315 of record NW_021025169.1, on the reverse strand, counting down.
TGTTCTTCATCCTCTCAAGATTCTAGCGTGGTTGGAGTATGTCACCCTATTCATCTACTACATTATCCATTACATTCATTACATCACACCATTTTATCACCTACATCCTTTCTATGTTAAGCTTAGTGTAGCATGTGCCCATACTTTCCTTCGTTGAAGCATAGTTCTGTGATTATGTGTACGTGCCTATTCCACTAAGAGAGTTGTGGCCTGGGGGTGTCGGCACCTTTTCTGTGTTAGAAGTGGTTTGTTTTGTGTTCATGCCTTTGCTAGGCAAAAATGTGGTTTGGTTGCACGCCTTATTCACTTCATCCATTGCATCCATTGCATTACATTTTGTTTTGTTGCATTCAGCATTTAGGATCATGATCTTTCCTCAGCAGATCATTCCTCACTTATATCATGCCACCCAATTACTTGTATTTTGTGGTCTTTCTGCGAAACACATAGTTCTGCTGTGCATACACCTATCCCACTAAGAGAATTGTGGTTTCAGGGTTCCGGCACCTTTTCTATGTTAAACGTAGTTTGATCTTGCATCTCCATCCCTTTATGATATTTGTGTGGTTTTGTACTGCTTGTGGTTTGATTATTTCATTGCATTGTATGTCATTTACACTGTTTTGTAATATTGTGTATCATGTTGCATCCTGCCCCTGAACTACGCAGGTTTGATTCCTTGCAAAAGGATATGTAGGCAACCTGCGGGCGCAACCATTTATTTATCCGTATTTTGTTTGTTTGTCCAAGTCTTCGGCCTTGTCAAAAATGGGTCGTCTCTGGACTTTGACATTCACTTACATCATTTTATGACTCTGAGTTCTGTCAAAGAGGGACAACTGTAGACACCCTATTTTTGACCACCCTTAACACTTGGGCACTACTGATTGCTTACTTGGTGATGAAAGGTGTGCAGTGCAAATGTTCGATTTCTTCGGCAATGAGAGAGTCAAATCGTAACCTTACTAGTATTTTAAGCTTGCATGTGCACTGTTTTGGATTTGGTCACTAACTGTAAAATACCATGTTTTGGGCCCCTCTTCAACTTTGTTGAAGGGCCCTCCTCTGTTTGAGGACAGAAACCATCACTTGTTTTTTTGTCTCCCTTTTGGCCCATTTCTTGCACAATAGTTTAGCCATACTTTTGTTTGTTTTTGTGGCTTGTTGTAAACTATAAAGTGCTTAATTTTGAGCCCCTTTTAAACTTTGTTGAAGGGCTCTTGGCCATTTAGGGCCAGAAGATGCTACTTGCTTCATTATCTCTCTTTTGGGGCCATTTTTGCATGTTAACTTAGCCCTATTTGTGTTCACTTTTTGGCCTTTCTTAAAACTATAAATATGCTTGTTTTGGGACTATCTTGATTCTTTCTTCACACTTCATGTTCGAATAATGCATGCTTTGTATAGCTATAGGCCATTGCGTGTGCCTAGTTTTGCGTTTCGGGTCTCATTTCATGCATCGAGTACCATATTGCCATGTTTCGGGGCTGTTTTGCATCATATTTCGGTACTGAAATTTGCATGCTTGTATGCCATATTCCATGCCCTGCCATGTTTTGTTAGAGTGACATTTGTGCCTTAGGTTCAGTTCTCAGTTTGCGTGCACGTGGGCACGCATTTCGAGTTGTCTCATTTTCATCTCATGGCTACCGATGTGAGTGTGGCTGAGGTCCACTCATGTTGGTGTAAGTCCATCGTGCATTGTGTATGCCATTTCATTTCATAGCATTGTGTATGCTAGGTTGCATGTTAGCGCATTGTGTATGCCATGTTACCTCGTGCATCGTGTATGCCATTCCATAGCATTGTGCATGCTAGGTTGTATATAGTTGCATTCATGCATGTCATGCATATCGCATTGTGTTTGGGATAGGAGTTAGCCCGAGTACGGGAAACGAGGGACGTTTCGTACTTCGAGTGACGGAACGTGTCTCAATTCTCAGTCACCGACACTCCGGATTATCCATGCTGGAGTTTAGGTTTTGTTGTGTTTATATGTGCATTCATTTCATATTGAGTCGTGAAATTCGACTCCTCGGCCATCATGCATCGATATGCGTGATTGGTTGCACGAGGATCGAGGACTACACTCCTTGAGGAGTAGTCAAGCATACATATGTGAAAATACTTTGCCATGCCCCTTTGTTGCTCTCTGTTGCAGTAAATCAGAAATTAGCAACCTTTCGGAGCCTGGCACGTATTCCAAGAACAATTGCAAACAGAGACAAACCGGGGCATCGCGAGGGATTCTCCGCACAAGGCAACCCGAGCATGCATCATTCATCATCCGGAGCAGATTTGAGGCAGTCCCTGGCTTACATGCCAATTTATTGCTTTCCTAATTCAATTTGTTAATTAATTAGGATTTTGTAAT
>NW_021025169.1:247421-289171 GCF_004153795.1 Camellia sinensis | reverse complement strand
AAAAAAAGATATTAAACCTGATTTAGATAAATTACTCACTGAATTTAAATCTTCTAAAAATAAAATAATCTGACATGCTTACTATGCTAAATATAATTATGCCCAAATGTCCAAAATTACTAGACAATGGTATGATTTTATGCTTGAATATGGTTTTGAATTACCTCTCTTAGAATATGTTGACAAATATTACAAAAAGATAAATACAATCACAAAACATAAATGGAAAACGTCTCCTACTACTTCAATTAGTTCTAATCATCCTCCACTAGAAAACATAATCATTGATCATCAAGGTGCTAAAGTTCTAGCTTCCCCTTTTAAATTACCTGGCACCGACCTTGACATTAAAAAAGTCATTGAACAAAATAATTATACTAATCAATGTTTGAAAACAATTGGTAAACAACTAGATAAGATTGAAACCAATTTTTATGGTATTTGTGTGGAAAGCACTACTTATGGTTTGATTATATTATTACAAAATACAAGAAATTAGAAAATGGAAGAATGATTTGATACAATTGTATTTAGTAATATCCATACACTAACTAAAGATTTGATGCACTAATTTAGGACCCTTGCTTACCGCTATAACCTACCGCCACTCACAATTGAATCTTGGGTTGTGAATAGAGCTTCTTTTATATTAATGCTATGCTTATTATTTAATCTTATTATTTACATTTATTCTATCATTGATACTTTAGATTCATAATACATAATACTAATATATGAGCACTACAAAATTGGTTAAAGGTCATAATTTTTAACTGTGACCTTGAACTTTTAATCTCAGTTTTTTTTAATAAAAAAACTGTGATTGTGATAACCCAACCTATACTATACTTAATTATGTATGTGATTATGTGGTTGATATGAATTTGCAAATTTAAGTATGCGAATTATGTGAATTTAGAAAAATATCTGTTGAAAGTAGGAATATTTGTTGTAATTGAGACTTTGAACTGAAATTGAAGGCCTTAGAGGCGCGATAAACAAAAACCGACTTCATATCTATGATTAGCATGATTTATAGAGCTTACGGTAAAATTTTGAAAAATTATGATTCGTAATGAATTAATCATGTTTTACGAGTTGGGTCATATATGTGTGTTTAGCCCTACTGTTATTCATTGTTGCTTGATAGCCTTAGAGAGTGAGTTAGAGAGAGAGAGTGGAAGAGAAAGCTAAGGATTTGAAGAAAATCAAAGGGCAAACCTTAGATTTGAGATGAGGTATGTTAATTTACTTACAATCTTTGTCTCTAACTTATCTTTTTCATGAAATCAAGAAGAAATTAGGAATTTGAGCTAGGTTTTGAGTTGTTTGGTGGCTTAAGCTAAAGACATGAAATTGAACCATAATCTCTCCATCTTTGTTTGATTTAAGTTCACTTTTGTGTTTAACCCATGAAACAAACCCTAGATGATTCACGAAAACAAGGTTTGTTGTAAGATTATTCATGGTTTATGTATTTTGAATTTGTTTATGTAATGTATGAATATGGGAAAGAGATGAGTCCATGAATTTGTTGTTGATGCAAGATTAATATGTTTGATGAGGAGTTACACTTGTATCATGCTTATATATCATGTTTTTGAGTTGTTTTTACATGGATTTGGGCTTAGGAATGAGAGGAAAATGTTTGCATCTTGGAGCCATTTTCGGACTACCTGAGTAAGCCCAAACCGCTCGTGCAGAGCTCGTGCGGCCTCGGGCTTCGTACGAGCACCCAAGATTTAAGCCTAAACCCACTCCTCTCTGTGCGCTCGAGCGGCGGCCATTTTTGCACGTGCGGAGCCAGATCGCTTGAGCAGCTGGATCGGTCGCACGTGCAACCAAACAGGAAAAAAAAAATTTGTGCTATTTTGCCTTGCTACCCCTGGCCTCCAGAATGTGTTCCCAACCTTATTTAGCCCCATTTGAGAGTGAAATGATGAATAGAAACTCATTAAAGAAGGTTGTGAATAATGAAAGAAAAGAGTACAATTGAAGTGTATTATTTATCAAATATGTGTGTGACCTGTTTGGTGTAGGTCGTGTGCCGGAGGAAACACCACAAGATCAATCATCACTGTCAGTAATAATACCATATTTATATGTTCGTTATTATGTATCTCGAACCATGAACGGTGATTGGTGCCGACATTGTGATTTGTTTGAAATGAGAAACCTCATTAATATTATATGGCATGTGCAATGTTGGGCCCGAGGCCATTTTGATAAATGTTGGGCCCAAGGCCATTTTGTTATATCTTGGGCCCGAGGCCGTTTTGATATACGTTGGGCCCAAGGCCGTTTTGTTATATGTTGGGCCTGATGACGTTTTGATATACGTTGGGCCCGATGCCATTTTGATATATGATTGGGCTTGAGGCCATTTTGTTATATGTTAGGCCCGATGCCGTTTTCAAGTATGATTGAGCCTAAGGCCGTTTTGTTTATACGATTTTGGGTATTATGAGAATCTTATGACTATCTATTTACACTGTTTTATTATATTATTACTCATTGAGCTTCCCTCACCCAATTTTATGTATGCACATGTAGGTAATCCGCATCATGGAGCACACCCCTAGAGTCAACTTCAGGAGCCATTCTTTTTTAGACCCAATCGAGTTATGTCTCCGAGATGGAGTTTTATCTTTGACTCACATCATACCTCGACTTTACTTTGTTTTGCTAATGTAGTCTTGAGTTTGTAAACGTTATGCACAAATTTCTTTCGATACTTACATTCTTTTTGCATAGGCATGTAAATGACGTGGATGTGTTACATTTTGCTCATATTGGTATAGCTCAATGGACTCATTCTTTTGTTGTATACTTCTACTTTTGGGCCCACTATTATAATTACTCTGTATGTTTGTTTGAGGCCAAAGGTAATCAAGTGATTACCAGCCGGTTATGACCCAAACTTTTAGGGGAGGGTTCGGGTCATGACAGTGATGAATGAGGGTGTGACTGTACAAGTTATATCATATATATTTTGCTTTTAAATTTGGCCATCAGGCATACCATTAATTTAAATATATTGAAGCTTAGAGGACCTTGTAGGACAAAATATGTACCTGTCCAAGAAGTAGTTCAACAACAACACAACCAGCAAACCAGACATCAATAGTTGTAATGTACTCCGTTGATCAAAATATAAGCTTAGATGTAAGAGGTATTGGGCTCCCCTTTTAGCTGCCAAAAATAAGAAATGAAGCATTTCAACCAAAACACAAAACTAAGGGAGAGGGGAAAAAATTAAAAGACATAAAAGAACATACCAAAACTTTATAAATTCCAAAATGAAGTTATTATTTGTAAAAGAGTTAATGAGGTGGTGGGGAAATAGTATATACGAAAGGGCACCATTACTAATGGAAAAATGTGAAATAATTACAATTACACATGAGGGGTTATATAACTCTAATAAGTATATAACATATTAATTAGGATACATGTTAGAGTGTAAATCCTTTGGAAATTAGGCCAAATGTTATAATTTGCATATGGTACACATCCCCAAAGGGGTGTAGTAGCATGACCATACATACCACACGTAAACTCTAGTTTGGAATGAATCAATAAATCAAAGACCCCCAAAACAGAAGAACAATAATTTTTTAAAGACATTTCTTTGTTTCATGTATCTTTTCATGTATCTTCATGCTCTTCTAGAAAAAGCAATAAACAACAAAGAAAAAGGGAAAAAAGAAAAAAGAAAAAGAAAAGGAAGAAGTAAATTAACAATTTAGTGTCTTTGAAGTTTGAGGGTTTTGAATGAAAATAGGTTTTTCTGGAATCAAGTAATTTTGATATTTTTTTATTATTTAATGGAAAATCATGATGGGTGTATTTGCTAGTTTGATATGCGGTGAGATGTGTTATTTGTTATGAATGTTGGGGGTAATTCTATCATCACTCTATTTCAATCTAGATGATTTTTTATTTTTTATGTTTTCTTTATTAATTTACTTGTGCTTATCATTGTTACTGTATTAAATTTAACTCACCTTCTATGTCTTGGCCTGTGCTCATTGAAGGTTTTTGTTTATTTCTCATTTTTTTAAAAGCTTTTGCATTACATATCCTTATGATTTTGTTGAGTTTGTACACGAGCTCTACAAGTTCCACCTTTAGGTACCATTCCAACAAAATGGCATGGCTAACTAGATCATATGGTTGGAGTCCCATCTCGGATAATCACATGGCTAACTAGAACTTAATGATTCTCCTAAAGAGGGAAAGAAAATTAAATTCTAAGCTTAAGAGTTCAAAATTAACTAAATTGCATAAATTGACAATGTAGATTAGAGTCAACAGTAGTTTACAATCAGATTTATAGTACATTGGAGTATAAGATTTCAACTGCAGATTTAAGTCCTTACATATTTGATGGGGCTTGAATATCCAAATAAATGAAAGACTACAAAAACAGAAGTACAAGAACTTTTTAAAGGTATTACTCTGTTTCAAGTATTTTCATGCTCTTGTAGAAAAAACAATAAACAACAATAATTAATAAAATTACAGTAGCAAACAACTTTAACAAAAAGAATATTGCCAAATAATATACTTGGTGCCATAATGTGAACTATCTAAGAAAGAATACATAGAAGCTAAATAGATCAAAAAAGGAAGCATTGATTGTGTTCACATGCTATACCAGTGACTGTAGAGTGTAAAATACTAGATTGAGTACAGATAGCTACATCACTAATTAACCGAAAACTTTGTAAGTAACAATGTAAATATTACTCATTCCAAAATAAATAACACATATATTAAGAGTCATACAAATAACACAGTGACTTGTAGCATTGCATCAATTGCAAGCTTCAATAGCAAATATTCAGTTGGTAGTACAAAGAGACGGATAAACCAAACGAATATTACCATTTGCACCAAGAATTTAATCTGCATCTGTTACTCAAAATAAATGATTGGTTTTGAGTCTAATGATATTTTTTTTTGTAAATCTCTTGTACGTTATGGAGTCTGCAAAAGCCTTTCTTTTGGATCATCTTTATAGATTAATCTCTCATCAAATAGTGAACAAAAACCAATGGAAAATTTTATAAAACAAACCTTAAAATATACCTATAAACCAAGTAAATTAATCTTTAACCATGAAGATTAGGACACACATACATCGCTATGAAACTAATTCTATAAATGTGATGAAAGAAACCTTTAACTGTCAAACTCTTAGTAAACATCATGATACCTTGCTTTCATTCACCCCATTTGAATGAAATGATTGTAAGTTGGTTGAGCTGAGCAGTGAGCTGCTGAATTTAGATCTTCTGTTACCAGTGCTGACCATGGGTTAAAGTTAAAAAGAAAAGAAAAGGAAAGAAAGATGGGAAGATAATTTTAAAATATTTTCCCCTCATCCTCTCCCGAAAAAACTTAATTTCATTTATGTAGCTTGGACAAAAGTTTAAGCAAAATAATAATAATAATAAAAAAATTTAAAATAAAATATTTTCCTTTTTACCTTCTCCCCACTTTCTTCTCAACCAAATAAGCGAAAGTAGTTATTTTGAAAAATAGCATCTATGTACATTTATATACAAGATATACATATTACGAAAAGAAAAATGGAAAATGCAATTGAATTGTATACAATATACACATTTATATTCAAGACACAAGTTTCCTCTTCATAAAAACATATCCGTCTAGATGTGTTCTTATTATTACAGATAAGAGCTTTATAAAATTTGGACTAAATTGACAGATTCAATATACACATCCCAATAAAATCTTTAATCGAATTGCACACATACACAGGTTTCTTCCATTTATCTGCAAAGAAATTCTAAACTACGCTGGAGTCAAACAATTCATCCCAATATTCTTTAGTCCCTTAGTCCCTGTAATAGATTTGGACGGTCTGATTGCAGTGTTGAATCACAGAGTTTGGAATTGGATGCTTTCTTGCATATTTGATTATCAAATCATTTCAAGATGCAATTAAGAATTTAAAGGCTACAAAGATGGTAAGAAGAAAGATAAACCAGAGAGAGTCTCAAAATCTTTCTCATATTGGGTAGTTTTGGAGAAGATGGTCTATGGATGCGTGTTAATCAAGCCAAAGAGTTGGCTATTTATAGAGGGAGTGTAGATACAAGAATTATCGATTTTATTGGTTTTTTAAAAAATTAAAATGTAAAGAAAAGAAGAAGCAAACAACGAGCTAATAAATTCCCAAAAAAACAGAGAAACTTATAGAAACAAAAGAAACAGAGGATGATTTGGGAATGTGATCAATGACATTGCTGATTATAGATGGAATCAAAGAGAGATAGAGAAAGAGTCAATAATTGGATTACAAATTTTGATACTTTTTCAAAGGAAAAAGCTGAGAAAATAAAAATTAATATCAAATATTCATTCTTCACAGTTAGAGTTTTGAAATCAAAGTGGCACAACTATTGGCTAAAAATGTTAATTTTCATTGAGAACCAAACTTAATATCAGATATTCAATATGGATTAGAGTTTTCAAATCAAAAGCCCTAATGTAAATGAGGTTTAGAGTTAGAAACAAACCTGAGCTATAGAAAATATCTCTTGGGAATATTCGATTAGAATGGAAGCAGCTAGTTCTTGACGTCGAGAGAGTGAGAGATTATCAAGAAGATGTCAACATTGAATGGTGGCCCTGACGCCGACGGGGCTGGTGGTCTTCGACAATGGCTGAAGCTTCGACTATGGTGGAAGAGAGGAGGGAGGAGAAAGAGCAAGAGCAAGAGCAAGAGAGGGAGGTGAACTAACTTGGGACCCCTTGACTCCTCTGATTTCCTTTGCCCTCTTTTTGGTAGCCGATGCTGACAGAGGTGGTGGTCTCCGGCAATCACTGAAGCTTCGACTATGGCAGAAGACAGAAAAGAGAAGAAAAGAAGAGCAAGAACCAGAGCAAGAGAGGGAGGCCAACTGACTTGGGACCCCTGGATTCCTCTGATTTCTTTTGCCCTATTTTTGGTAACCGATTACACTGGTTGCCAATTCAAAATTAAATTATTAAAATAATTTAGTTATGTGATAGTTATGAGATAATATGGTATGTATGAATAACTAAATATAACTAAGTTATGAGTTAACATGATAATCGTTATGATCTATATGATATTAGTTATAATATAAAATCACATAACCTCATAACTGATGTATGGTACATCCAAATGTACCATAGCATCACTCTACATCTTGTACTTTGAATCCATAAGACTGAGAATGAATGGAATTAACTAGCAATTTGTATATACTCTTTTGAGTTTTTAGCTAAAGACAGATTTTGTTATAGCTTTTCATCAAATTTAACTTGGGTTCTCTCAAGTTCATTGAACTTGACCGTCATTTCTTGGGTTCATAGGGTTACCACGGTCCGATTTGATGATTTAAATTATTAATTTTTTATGGCTTTCTGTATATATTGTTCATGAAAACAATTAAGTCAATTTGATAATCATAATTTTTTTCATTTTATCACATTTGTCTCTGAGAAAATATATAACAATTGTGTTTTTTCAAACTTATCCCCAAAGTCTTTTTTTTTAGAAGAATTTGGTCAAACCCTCTCATAATAAAATTTTAACATATTAAGAACAAGTACAAAAAGTTTTTTTTGAAAAGTCTAACAAATATCACTATATCAAAATATTAAATTTTAAAATAATATAACTTTTGATGTAAATGTCGGTTTTTAATAAAATTAATATTTTTAAAATTCTCTTATCAAAATCTATCAAATAAGATCCATGTTGATTATGAAATTCTTTTTAAAAAAAAAAAATTATTACTATTGAAATTGATGTAAACAATAACAGTAACATGTCACTCTGTTTGACAGTTACATAGTACTCTGTCTCACAGTAATATGTTACTCTGTTTGACAATTACTCTATTTGATAGTAACATGTTACTCTGTCTCACAGTAACATGTTATTCTGTTTGACAGTAACATGTTGCTCTGGCAATATTGTCCAAGAAAGAAATATATATATATATATATATAAATGGATTACGAAATCAAATATGATCAAAATTGAACAATAGAATTGGAATGCACTAATTAACCAAAATCATTTTAATAAAACTTTGTAATTTAAATACAGAAAATAACTTACAATTACAATTGTAGCAACTGCAAGGATCTTAATTGGGTTACAAACGGGAACAGGTAATTTTCACTCAGAACTCTCTATTTTTTCTGAAGAACTGAAGAATAGAGAAAAACTGAGAAGTGTCCTTTTGGTATCAGAGCCAAGTTATGTTGTATCCTATTTCTAACTGCTTTGTTCCTTCCAATTAATCAATTCTGTTGTTTATTTGATTAATCTAGTTTTCGGTTCATCTTAATCACCCACGAGATCGGTTTGTGTCTATCCACCTGGTTTAAGTCACCCACTTTTGTTCCCTGTCCAGAGTAAGTCCTTCGGGTTAGGCAATATAGGACATAGGGGTCTTTCGAATAGGGTCTATACTAAACTCAACTGGTATGTGGTAGCATGACAAGAATAGGGTATGTATTAAGATATTTGTAAAACTGATTAATTAAACAAAACAATGAATCGATTATTTAGAAGTAACTCATCAGTCAGTTCTAGGTCAACAACTTTGTCCTCAATACCTAATCAAGGATTAGTAATAAATGAAGAAGATGTTGAAATACAAAATGATAAAATTGATGCAGGATGGAATATACCTAAACTACCAATTAAAGAAATTTATAAAACTACTTTTATACAGAATGTTTTTAAAATAGCTCTGCATGTTAAAACCATTGAACAAGTTTATGCTTTAGAAAAATCTCTAGAAACCTGCCGATTATTTGATACTAAGTTAATCAAAAGACATTTAAATAATGGTTACAATTTTATGCATATTGGTTTAATTCAAGTTGGTGTTGATCCATTAACCATGGTAGGAAAAAAAAACTTATGTTTTATTATGTTTAAGAGATGCTCGCTTTCTTAATTACAATGATAGTTTAATGGGTATGATGGAGACTGGTCTTCATAAAGGTCCAGTGCATTTTAATTGTTTTCCTGATTTTACACTTAGTTTACGCGATCCACATATTTTAGATGCATTGACATTAAACATTTAATTACATGGTTCATTTACTAACATGAAAGAAAAAGTTCATAATATTGCTTTAATATATCGTGTTCATTATAAATGCATGCAAACTAATTTAAATGTTCATCCATTACACAAGAGTCCTAAAGATAAAACTCTATTAATTCAAAGCAGTAGTAATCATGAATCACATATTAATGTTCCTCAAATGATTGAATGGAAAAATATTGACTTACCTGATTAATGGGTTACTGTCAATGAAAATTACGAACATAATCAACAACAATCCTCAATTCAAGATATCCAAGATATTCAATAATACAATGATGGTTCTATCCGAATTAAATTTAATCATAGTCAATCCTCTCGACATAGTACATCTAGTGTTCCGACTGAGGTTGAAACTAAAGATGAAATATTTAATACTCCTTTATTTCGCAAAAATAGTCAAATCCATCTTGGTCAAACCTCCACTAGTAAATTAAAAGGCATAGATAATACTACTTCTTCTCTAATCAGTAAACTTGTTTATTCTACACACACACATTTACCTGAAGAAGAAACTACTTTAATAATTCTCCAACTCAAACTGATTTTGACGAATTTGTACCTCCAGTCAATCCCCAATTAATGACAATCAAAAAAGATCTTAAACCTGACTTAGATAAATTACTTATTGACTTCAAATCTAAGGCAAATAGGACCCAAAGACATGCTTATTATGCTAAACATGATCCTACTCAATATTCACGCATAACCAGACAATGGTATGATTTTATGATTGAATATGGCATAGAAATCCCTTTCTTTGATTACTATAATAATTATTACCAAAAGATTAATACAATCACAAAACATAAATGGAAACATCTCCATCTACATCGATTAGTTCTAATCATCCTCCATTAGAAAACATAATTATTGATCATCAAGGTGCTGAAGTTCCAGCTTCCCCTTTTAAATTACCTGGCACCGACCTTGACATTAAAAAAGTCATTGAACAAAATAATTATACTAATCAATGTTTGAAAACAATTGGTAAACAACTAGATAAGATTGAAACCAATTTAGACGAACATTCTAATAAGTCTACTAAATCCCTAGATAAACCTTTACTTAATCTTCCTAGTCATCGTTCCAAACGAACCAGCTTAAGTACTAATGATCAATCCACTGTCAAAGCTATTGAACAATTATTTACTAAACTATCTACCTCTGATACTGCATCACCCTCTAAAGATAAAGGTCTTACTGTTTTAAATCAACAACCTCATACTGAAACCGTTTCTACTCAATCTGAAACTGAAACTACTGATAATGAACTAAATCAATTAACTCAAAAATTCCAATCTTCTAATCTTAATAAAATCCATTATCCTAAAGTTAATCCTCAAACTACAAAAAATTGGTGTTCTAAACTTACTCCACCTGATCTTCAATATGAAGAAAATAATATTAGTAACCAATTTTTTGTCTCTGCTAAACGTTTATATGAATGGTGTAAGACAATCTTCACTGTATTTAAAAGATTTAATTCTATTGTGTACACAACAACAATTAGAATTTGAAGAAATAAAGAAAATGAGAGAATTTGTTTGATTACAAAAATCAAACTCGAAATAAAAATAAATAAATAAAAACATATTTTATTTTGTTACAAAAAACAAAATTCAAATATGATTTTAATAAATAAAAACAACACTGAAAATAAATTAAATAACTTACTTGATTTAATTTCTTCGAATTATTTTCTGATCAAGTCCAGTGTTTAACACTGTGTCCTTAAGACAGATTCGTCCTCTCCACGGTGCTTTCAGAATATGATCATATTCACCACCCCTATCACTTCTAATATAAATCAATGAATTTTAAAACAAATTTAAGAAAAAACCAAAATAATTATGACTACTCAAATTAATGTTTTGACAAAATCATATCCTCATAAAAATTTTTGCCTAAGAATCGAACAATTCAAAAACCCATTTGATTGTATACATTCTTGCAACTCAATAACAAATAAATGTCACTGTCATAAAAATATTTGTGACAGAAGAACTTACCGTTATACATGTGATTCTGTGCCCTGCCTATTGTTCCATACTGATGTATGTGATTTAAAATTTATTCAAACTAAGGGAAAAAGTATTCAAACATTTATCTATGATTGCACAAGAATGGTTATATTATTTTACTTAGAATAAAGATGAAGCCTTAAAATGTTTAAACTCTACAAAACAGAAGTTGAAAATCAACTTGGGTAAAAACCATTAAAATGTTGAAGTGATAGATGTGAATATGATGCACCATAAATGAATTCTTGTCACAAACATGCATTATTCACCAAACTACAGCCCCTATTCGTCCACAGCAAAATGACGAATGCTGAAAGAGAATAGAACCCTCAAAGAAAAGTGATGAATGCCATGAGGGATAAATGTTACTCAGTTCAGGTTTACCACAGAACTGTGGGAAGCAATATTGCTCTGCTAATTATGTTCTTAATAGAATACCCCAACAAGAAACCAACAAGATCCTATGAATTGTGGAAAGGTCGACCACCTTCCTACAAAATTAAAAGTCTGGGGTGTCTTGGCAAAAGTTAAAAGTTCCTATTCCTAAAAAGACTAAGATGGGACCAAAAACAGTAGATTGCTGTGTTATGGTTTATGCTCAGAATAGTAGTGCATATCGTTTGACTTATAAATCAGAAATACCTATATAAATGTGAACCACATTATAGCAGTCAAGCAATGCTGTGTTTTTTAACATGTCTTCCTTACAGAAAGGACAGGAATTAAGTTCACACATTCCTTGACCTATAATAGTGTTCACATTATATCAGTATTTCTGATTTATAAGTCAGAAACCATATGCACTACTATTCTGAGCCTAACCAATAAACACACAATCTACTGTTTTTGGTCCAATCTTAGTCTTTTTAGGAATAGGAACTTTAAACTTTTGCCAAACACCCCCAGACTTTTAAATATTTGTAGAAGGTGGTCGACCTTTCCACAATTCATAAGGAGTGCTGTTGGTTTTCTTGTGGGTATTCTATAAGAACATAATTAGCAGACAATATTGCTTCCCCCACAAGTTCTGTGTAAACCTGAACTGAGTAACATGGCATTCATCATTCTTGAGGTTCTATTCTTCCTTTCAGCAATTCCATTTTGCTGTGGAGAATAAGGGGCTGGTAGTTGGTGAATAATGCCATGTGTGCACAAAATTCATTTAATGGTGCATCATATTCACCATCCCTATCACTTACTAACCATTTTAACGTTTACCAAGTTGATTTTCAACTTCTGTTTTGTAGAGTTTAAACATTTCTAAGGCTTCATCTTTACTTCTAAGTAAATAAATATAACAATATCTTGTGCAATCATCGATAATGTTATGAAATACTTTTTCCCTCCTCTAGTTGAATAAATTTTTAAATCACATACATCATATGAATTAATTCTAGAGTGCGTTTTTCTTTCAACCGCATTTAAATGGAGCCTTAGTTAGTTTCGCTTCTACACAAATTTCACATTTATGATTAGGGTTAATTTCTAAACTTTGGTATATGATCTTAAACCAATTAATCTACGCCAAAGCATCAAAATTCACATGTCCTAATCTACCATGCCATAAAATTTGACTCAAAAATAAAACAAAAAATTGTTATTCTTTTTATAGCAACTTTCGTACAACTGTCATACATTCAACTTAAAAGACCATCACTCATGTATCCCTTACCAACATACATACCACTCTTTGTTAATACCATTTATCAGACTCAAATACAACCTAAAACCATTTTACTTAACAAAGACCTAAAACTAAATTCTTCCGGATGTTCAGGTACATGCAGTACGTTGTTGAGGTCAGTTCTTTCCCTGATGTCATCTTCAAATCACTTTCCTTTGTCCAGCCACAGTAGAAGTAGAAGAATTTCCCATGAAAAGTTGTTCACCATTTGCAGCCTCATGTAGTAGTAAACATCTTCTTGTTCCACAAATATGTGACGAGTTTGCTCCAGTGCAACCCACCACTCTTTGGGATTCCACCAAGTTAGCCTCAGACACCACAACAGAAAGGTTGATGTCATTTACTCCTTCAGAATGTAATCCAATTCTGTACATTAGCCAGATTAGTGGTTTCTTATTGTACTTCCATGTCCTTCTATAGGGCGCGCAATCAAAAGCTCGATGTCCAGTTTTGCCACAGTTATAGCATTTTCCTTTTGAACTTCTTGCTACTATCGTCTTGTTTAGACCATCTCCAGTAAACTTTCGCTTTTGTTATGTGGTTTATGAACTTGTTCTACCACATTAGCCTTGGACTCAATGGGATTTTTTCCCATTCCTCTTTTCAGCCTTTCGGTTATCTTCCTCAATTCTAATCTTACAATCAATTCATCCATAGTCATCTCTTTGCGTTTGTGTTTTAAATAATTTTGAAATCTTTCCAAAGCCGATGGTAACTTTTCCACTAAAGCAGCGACTTGGAATGACTCGCCTAAGAGACATACCTTCTGAATGAATATCATGCAAAATATTTAAAAAACTTTTGAACTTGAGATATTACATTTGGGAGTTCTACCATAACAAAGTCCAGAAAATTACCACGACAAATTTTCTTCGTGCCGGCATCTTCTGTCTTGTATTTCTTCTCCAAAGAATCCCACAATTCTTTGTGTTTTCAGAGACTGATACATTATACAGCATATTGTCAAGACCATTTAGGATGTAGTTTCTACACAAGAAATCTAAATGTTTCCAAGCATCTACAGCGTAACAACTTGCCGACACTTTCACCCTCTTTAAGTGCGAGCCTCTTCATGAGAAACCGGCACAAAATTAAGATTCGTAAATAGAACAGCATCTTCTGCGCCATCTCTTAAACTCGTACCGTTAAAAATTTTTCCGATTTTTCTTCCAGATTGATGACATGAACATGGTTCTGGATAGGGACCGATGTAGGTGTAAACAATAGGAGTACCACTGCGCAAATGCAGTTTCAGTTGTAGTAGCCATAATCTCTGATTACAAAAATTAGAAAAAAATAAAACACAAATTGATTTTCTAGTTACTAAAACCAGAAAATAAATTATAACAACAAAATAATTTTATTTTCCTTGTTACTAAAACTAAAAAAATAAATATCACAATAATTTTCTGTAATACCAAATAATTATTCTGCAATGTTAATGACACCAGTATATTTATTACTAGTTGTCAAAGAAAAGAACAGTATATTACTCTATCTGTCAAATAGCATAAATCACTATTTGTTTTCCAACTAGAATATTACTTTGAAAACACAGAAAATTTAAATACAATGAAGATACAAAAAGGAATCTGTCTTAAATTGTAAGACAATTCTTCACTGTATTTAAAAGATTTAATTCTATTGTTACACAACAACAATTAGAATTGAAAAAATAAAGAAAATAAGAGAATTTGTGATTACAAAAATCAAACTCGAATAAAAATAAATAAATAAAAACAGATTTTATTTTGTTACAAAAAACAAAATTTAATCTGATTAATAAATAAAAACAACACTGAAAATAAATTAAATAACTTACTTGATTTAATTTCTTCGAATTAGTTTCTGATCAAGTCAGTGTTTGACATTGTGTCCTTAAGACAATTCGTCCTCTCCACGGTGCTTTCAGAATTTGGACGTCTATCTCCCAAGATGAAATGATCTACCACCAACAATAGCAGCACTGCAAATTGTTGCCTTACGAACACACTAAGGTTTACACTCTTTGTTTCAGAAATAAAAGCAACAAAATGAAGAATAGAATAAGCAGAGGTGAAATACGAAATTTGCTAATGAAAAACATCAAATGAGGGTGGTCCTATTATAGATGTTAAAGGTGGCTGTTGGTTTTAAAATTGAACAGGTAGGATACCTGTTGGTTTTGAATTCAAACAGATTTGAATCTGTTCAAAAATTAGAAGCCCAACCCAACCACACCCAAACCTAGCCCGACCGACGACGGCGGCGGCGGCCGCGCGTGTGTGTGGATTTTGGGTCCAATGGTCTAGCCCATAACCTCTCCCTCTAAAACACTGGGTACCCCTTGGGGCACACCCCAAGTATCTCACCCAAGCCTTATAAACCCTTTCAAAACTTCCCACCAAAATCAATTGGACAAGCCAATTTACAACCTTAAGGAATTTCACCAAAACTCCATTTCCATGGAGCACATTGGCTTCAATTTTCCATTCACTCTCGTAATGGTTGAGCACAAAATTACCACGTGAATCACAACGCGGCAAAGAACGCGTTACCATTTTGAGCCGAGTAAATCAACACTCGGGCCCACCTAAAAAATAGACCAAAACTTGAGAAAAAATTCTGATTTTACCCAGAATTTTTCTACCATTTCCAACAATTGGAATATTTGATCGACTTAGTGAAGATCCAAATCCTCCAAAAATTAAATCATTTATCTATGGTTTCCAATAGTTATCTCTCTAATTATCCCAATATTCCCAACCTGAAATTGTTTCCTTAATACTTCTGGTTTTATTGTATGCTCAAATCTTGGTAGGAAAAATATCTTACTAACGATCAAAGAGAATCCATAATTCATGCACATCAAACTGATGAAAATGATCTACCTATCTTTGATGAAAATATTGGTTGCTGCCACCCTGATGTATTAATACATTAATTTATACTATTGTTAGACATTTTTTGGGACTCCTACTAACATCTATTCTCGCATCCATGATCAACTTAGCAATCTTACCTGTCCAACCTTAAAGTGATTTTAGATGGTATAAAAGATGTCTTACTCTAGAGTTATGCTAAGAGAAGACTGTACAAAATCATTTTGGAAAGAAAAATTTATTAATGGTCTACCTAGTCTCTTTGCTCACAAAATTAGGAGATGTCGTTGTCAAACTACTGGTGTTATTGAATATAATAATTTAACTTATGGCAATATAATTAGCACAATTCAAAAAGAATGATTAAAAATATGTGTTTTGATCTTAAACTTAGTCAAAAAAGCCACTAAAGATAAAACATAAAGCTAAATATGAATTAGGCAATTTCTTGTGAACAATATCTTACCTCCTGTAGCACCCTCTCGTAGGAAATCACATAAATATTCTAAGCAAAATATAAATCCAAATATTCTAATAAATATAAAAAGAATATTCACCTTCCAAAGCCAATGATTAAATTTTATACAAACCCAAAAAGAAATATTACAAAAAATCACATCCAAAATCTAAATCTAATAAAGATATAACATGTTATAACTGTGGACAAAAAGGTCATTATTCCAATAAATGTAAAGAAAAAACAAAAAATTAAAAGACAGGTTAATCAATTACAAATAAATGATGAATCTAAGACTTCAAATATTGAAATCTTTCAATTAAATCAATCTGTTAGTAATTCCTTTTCTGATAATCCAGAAACTTCCTCTGATGATAATTCACCCAGTACTGTATTCTGATAAAAATAATATAACATTAGGATGTAAAGATGTCTGCTGTTAAACCAGTTTAAGCAAATTACTGTTCTTACAAAACAAAATCAAAGAAGAATCTGCTCTAATTGAATTAATTAGCAAACTAGATGATCCTAATTTAAAACAAAAATACATTGATAAATTAAAATCCTTATTAATTCATTCAGATAATAAACTAACAAGGTTGATAAACTATTATTAGTTTATCTAGACTTTAGAAAGATTTAAAATAAAAATAAAGAATTTACACTCCAAGATTTACAATTCTGAAATCAAGCAATTAAACCAAACTATCCGAACGTTACAGCCAAAAAAGATAGAAAATAATTTTAGAAAGATGAAATTATTACTTCTTAAAACTTAATCAAAAGTTAATTAATTCCAACCTAATTCCAAAATTTTACCATCACCTAATGCATCTGGATAATAATCTGACATGATTCTTGATCATACTAATCCAGATAAACCTTATTTGATAATCGATCTCATCAATCTAATAATCTTGAGCAAAAACATTTAAATTAATCATAAAATTTATATCCAAAAAATGGTATTCAAAGTTCGGTTTTTCTTTCAACTGATTTAAATGGAGCCTTAGTTAGTTTCGCTTTTACACAAATTTCACATTTATGATTAGGATTAATTTCAAACTTTGGTATATGATCTAAATCAATTAATCTACGCAAAGCATCAAAATTCACATGTCCTAATCTACCATGCCATAAATTTGACTCAAGAATATAAACAAAAGTTGTGTTATTCTTATTCATAGCAACTTTTGGTACAACTGTCATTACATTTAACTTAAAGAGACCATCACTCATGTATCCCTTACCAACATATATACCACTCTTTGTTAATACAAATTTATCAGACTCAAATACAAGCCTAAAACCATTTTTATTTAACAAAGACCCAGAAACTAAATTCTTCCGGATGTCAGGTACATGTAGTACGTTGTTGAGGGTCAGTTCTTTTCTTGATGTCATCTTCAAGATCACTTTCCCTTGTCCAGCCATAGTAGAAGTAGAAGAATTTCCCATGAAAAGTTGTTCACCATTTGCAGCCTCATTGTAGGTAGTGAACATTTTCTTGTCCGCACATATGTGACGATTTGCTCCAGTGTCAACCCACCACTCTTTGGGATTTCCAACCAAGTTAGCCTCAGACACCACAGCAGAGAGGTTGATGTTATTCACTCCGTCAGAGATGTAATCCAATTCTGTTACATTGGCCTGATTGGTGGTCTTCTTACTTGTACTTCCATGATTCTTTTTGGGCGGCGGCAGTCAGAAGCTCGATGTCCGGTTTTGCCACAGTTATAGCATTTTCCTTTGAACTTCTTGCTACTATCGCCTTGTTTAGGACCATCTCCAGTAAACTTTCTCTTTTTGTTATGTGGTTTATGAACTTGTTCAACCACATTAGCCTTGGACTCAATGGGATTTTTCTCTTTCCTCTTTTCAGCCTTTCGGTTATCTTCTTCAATTCTTAATCTTACAATCAATTCATCCATAGTCATCTCTTTGCGTTTATGTTTTAAATAATTTTTGAAATCTTTCCAAGCCGGTGGTAACTTTTCCACTAAAGCTGCGACTTGGAATGACTCGCTAAGAGACATACCTTCTGAATGAATATCATGCAAAATTATTTGAAAACTTTGAACTTGAGATATTACCGTTTGGGAGTCTACCATAACAAAGTCCAGAAATTTACCGACGACAAATTTCTTCGTGCCGGCATCTTCTGTCTTGTATTTCTTCTCCAAAGAATCCCACAATTCTTTTGTTGTTTTCAGAGGACTGTATACATTATACAGCATATTGTCAAGACCATTTAGGATGTAGTTTCTGCACAAGAAATCTAAATGTTTCCAAGCATCTACAGCGGTAACAACTTGCCGATCACTTTCACCCTCTTTAAGTGCTGGAGCCTCTTCATGGAGAAACCGGGCAAAATTAAGAGTCGTAAGATAGAACAGCATCTTCTGCTGCCATCTCTTAAACTCGGTACCGTTAAATTTTTCCGATTTTTCTCCATGATTGATTGGTACATGAACATGGTTCTGGATAGGGACCGATGTAGGTGTAACAATAGGAGTACCACTGCCAAATGCAGTTTCAGTTGTAGTAGCCATAATCTCTGATTACAAAAATTAGAAAAAAATAAAACACAAATTGATTTTCTAGTTACTAAAACCAGAAAATAAATTATAACAACAAAATAATTTTATTTTCCTTGTTACTAAAACTAGAAAAATAAAATATCACAAGAATTTTCTGTAATACCAAATAATATTCTGAATTGTTAATGACACCAGTATCGTACTACTAGTAGTTGTCAAAGAAAAGAGACAGTATATTACTACTATCTGTCAAAGAGCATAAATCACTATTTGTTTTTCCAACCAGAATATTAATTTGAAAACACAAAAATTAAATACAATGAAGATACCAAAAAAGGAATCTGTCTTAAGATTGTAAGACAATCTTCACTGTATTTAAAAGATTTAATTCTATTGTGTACACAACAACAATTAGAATTTGAAGAAATAAAGAAAATAAGAGAATTTGTTTGATTACAAAAATCAAACTCGAAATAAAAATAAATAAATAAAAACAGATTTTATTTTGTTATTGTTACAAAAACAAAAATAAAATCTGATTAAATAAACAAATAAAAACAAAATAAAATTAAACAACTTACTTGGTTAATTTATTTGAATAACTTTTCTGATCAAGTCCAGTATTTAACACTGTGTCCTTAAGACAGATTCGTCCTCTCCACGGTGCTTTCAAAATTTGGACGTCTATCTCCCAGGATGAAATGATCTTACCACAAACAATAGCAGCACTACAAATTGTTTGCCATACGAACACACTAAGTGTTTATACTCTCTCTGACAAGAAAATAATGCAGCAAAATGAAGAGGAAGTTTGCAGAATTATGAAGAACGAAAATTAGAGTTCCAAAATCCAAATGAGGGTGGTCCTATTTATAGATGTGAAGGTAGCTCTTGGTTTTGAATTGAACAGGTATCATACCTGTTGGGTTTTGAATTCAAACAGAGACTGTGGCGGCGCACACGTGTGGTGATTTTTGGGTCTAATGGGTCTAGCCCGTTTTGCCCATAACCTCTCCCTCTAAAACACTTGGGTACCCCTTGGGGCACACCCCAAGTATCTCACCCAAGCCTTATAAACCCTTTCAAAACTTCCCACCAAATCAATGTGGGACAAGCCAATTTACAACCTTAAGGAATTTCCACCAAAACTCCATTTCCATGGAGCACACTTTGGCTTCAATTTTCCATTCACTCGGTAATGGTTTTGAGCAACCAAATATACCACGTGAATCACAACGCGGCAAAGAACGCGTTACCACTTTGACCCGAGTAAATCAACACTCGGGGCCCACCTAAAAAATAGACCAAACTTGAGAAAAAATTCTGGTTTTACCCAGAATTTTTCTACCATTTCCAACAATTGGAATATTGATGGACTTAGTGAAGATCAAATCCTCCAAAAATTAAATCATTTATCTATGGTTTCCAATAGTTATCTCTCTAATTATCCCCAATATTCCCAACCTGAAATTGTTTCCTTAATTACTTCTGGTTTTATTGGTATGCTCAAATCTTGGTAGGAAAAATATCTTACTAACGATCAAAGAGAATCCATAATTCATGCACATCAAACTGATGAAAATGATCTACCTATCTTTGATGAAAATATTGGTTGCTGCCACCCTGATGGTATTAATACATTAATTTATACTATTGTTAGACATTTTATTGGGACTCCTACTAACATCTATTCTCGCATCCATGATCAACTTAGCAATCTTACCTGTCCAACCTTAAGTGATTTTAGATGGTATAAAGATGTCTTTACCTCTAGAGTTATGCTAAGAGAAGACTGTACAAAATCATTTTGGAAAGAAAAATTTATTAATGGTCTACCTAGTCTCTTTGCTCACAAAATTAGAGATGGTCTGAGTCAAACTACTGGTGTTATTGAATATGATAATTTAACCTATGGCAATATAATTAGCACAATTCAAAAAGAATGATTAAAAATGTGTTTTGATCTTAAACTTAGTCAAAAAGCCACTAAAGATAAACATAAAGCTAAATATGAATTAGGCAATTTCTGTGAACAATATGGCTTACCTCCTGTAGCACCCTCTCGTAGGAAATCACATAAATATTCTAAGCACAAATATAAATCCAAATATTCTAATAAATATAAAAAGAATTATTCACCTTCCAAATCCAATGATAAATTTTATACTAAACCCAAAAAGAAATATTACAAAAAATCACATCCAAAATCTAAATCTAATAAAGATATAACATGTTATAACTGTGGACAAAAAGGTCATTATTCCAATAAATGTAAAGAAAAACAAAAATTAAAAGACAAGGTTAATCAATTACAAATAAATGATGAATCTAAGACTCAAATATTTGAAATCTTTCAATTAAATCAATCTATTAGTAATTCCTTTTCTGATAATCCAGAAACTTCCTTTGATGATAATTCACCCAGTACTGATTCTGATAAAAATAATATAACATTAGGATGTAATGATGTCTGCTGTAAACCAGTTAAGCAAATTACTGTTCTTACAAAACAAAATCAAGAAGAATCTGCTCTAATTGAATTAATTAGCAAACTAGATGATCCTAATTTAAAACAAAAATACATTGATAAATTAAAATCTTTATTAATTCATTCAGATAATAAACCTAAGGTTGATAAACCTATTATTAGTTTATCTAAGACTTTAGAAAGATTTAAAATAAAAATAAAGAAATTACACTCCAAGATTTACAATCTGAAATCAAGCAAATTAAACAAACTATCCGAAACTTACAGCAAAAAGATAAAAATTTAGAAGATGAAATTATTACTCTAAAACTTAATCAAAGTTTAGATAATTTCCAACCTAATCCAAATACATCACCTAATGCATCTGGAAATAATTCTGAACATGATTCTGATCATACTAATCCAGATAAACTCTTATTTGATAATCGATCTCATCAATCTAATAATCTTGAAGAAAAACATTTAAATCTAATCAATAAAATTTATATCCAAAAATGGTATTCAAAAATTAAATCTTTGTTGAAGATTTTGAATTAGAATTAATTGCTTTAATCGATACTGGTGCTGATTTAAATTCTATACAAGAAGGATTACTTCCTACTAAATATTATGAAAATTGTAATGAGAAATTAACTTCAGCTAATGGTAGTCAAATGTATATTCAATATAAATTACCTAAAGTCCATGTTTGTCAGGATAATGTATGTTTTAAAACTTCATTTGTTTTAGTGACAAATATGACTGATAAAATTATTTTAGAAACACCATTTATCTATTTATTATATCCATTTACTACATCTAGTAAAGGCATCACTACTCATGTTTTAGGCCAACCTGTTACATTTAAATTTTTATCTCCACCTGAAATGCTAGAATTAAATCAATTAAAAGATTGCTCTATTTCTCATACTATTAACCGATTAACTCGACATTTAAATTTTCTTAAAGAAGAAATTAATTATAAGCGTATTGACCAACAATTAACTGATCCAGTTCTTATTTATCAAATTATTGATTTTAAATTAAAATTAGAATCCACTGTTTATTCAACTTTACCTACTGCATTCTGGCATAGGAAAAAGCATGTAGTAACTTTGTCTTATATTAAAAATTTTAATGAAAGACCAATTCCTACTAAATCTAGACCTATTCAAATGAATTATGACTTACTTGAAATGCGTAAAAAAGAAATAAATTAATTATTAAAAAATTGAATAATCAGTCCAAGTAAATCACCCTGGTCTTGTCCTGCTTTTTATGTCAATAAAAATGTTGAATTAGAACGAGGTGTCCCTCGCTTAGTTATCAATTATAAACCATTAAATGCTGTTTTAGAATGGATTCGATATCCTATTCCTAATAAAAAAGATTTAATTAAAAGACTTAGTCGAGCTGTTATTTTTAGTAAATTTTATTTAAAAAGTGGTTTTTGGCAAATTCAAATTCATCCTAAAGATAGATACAAAACTGCTTTTAATACACCATTCGGTTAATATGAATGGAATGTCATGCCCTTTGGATTAAAAAATGCTCCTAGTGAATTTCAAAATATAATGAATGACATATTCAACCCATTTAGTCATTTTTCTGTTGTTTATATTGATGACATCCTGATTTTTTCTAAATCAAGTCATGACCATTGGAAACATTTAACTGCATTCTTTTACACAATTAAAAGTCATGGTTTAGTCATATCTGCTCCTAAAATTAAATTGTTCCAAACTAAAGTTAGATTTTTAGGTTATGATATTCATCACAATACTCTTCTCCCTATTAGTCGCTCTATTGAATTTGCGTCTAAATTTTGGTACAAGAAGATCTTGAACCAAGAAGATATTGAACCAAGCATCAATGTAATCATGGTAATTGTATTGAATAGAGTGACCAGGTAAATCATGAAGCTAATAAGGAGGACCCCATTCAGCTATGGAAACAATGTTATGAATGTAAATAGAATGATACAGAACCTTGCTAGCATAGGGTCGATCATAAATGGGCTTGATCAAAACTGATTGGTGATGGATCAAAATATCCTTGTAATAGGTGAGTGTTTTCTCTTGATGTGAGAGGATAAAATGGCATCCAGAGCCAAAATAGGATTTAGCAATTTCATGGATAAATTGGCCTTTAGGGTGACTAGGTTCTTTATAGAACAGATTAGTGGTGTGTGATTTGGTATAATCAGATCGAGATGACCTGACTGGGTTAGTAGGGAATGGAGTAACTGAGACTGCTTGGCTGGAAGAAGCAAAAGGGTCTGAGGCCAAAGCAGATGAGTAATTGGGTCGATAAATGTTACCAAGGACTTGGTAACGGTTAACCATTTCAAGAGGGTGAGATTGGGTTATTGACTCCGAAAGAGGAGGAACAAGAAGTTGATTAGTTTACTAGAAGATGGGGCCAAAGGGACCAAAGCCTTGGAGGGAGGGTCGGTGCCAGGTAATTTAAAAGGGGAAGCTGGAACTTCAGCACCTTCATGATCAATAATTATGTTTTCTAATGGAGGATGATTAGAACTAATCGATGTAGATGGAGATGTTTTCCATTTATGTTTTGTGATTGTATTAATCTTTTGGTAATGATTATTATAGTAATCAAAGAAAGGGATTTCTATGCCATATTCAATCATAAAATCATACCATTGTCTTGTTATGCGTGAATATTGAGTAGGATCATGTTTAGCATAATAAGCATGTCTTTGGGTCCTATTTGCCTTAGATTTGAAGTCAATAAGTAATTTATCTAAGTCAGGTTTAAGATCTTTTTTGATTGTCATTAATTGGGGATTGACTAGAGGTACAAATTCGTCAAAATCAGTTTGAGTTGGAGAATTATTAGAAGCAGTTTCTTCTTCACGTAAATGTGTGTGTGTAGAATAAACAGGTTTACTGATTTGAGAAGAAATAGTATTATCTATGCCTTTTAATTTACTAGTGGAGGTTTGACCAAGATGGATTTGACTATTTTTGCGAAATAAAGGAGTATTAAATATTTCATCTTCAGTTTCAACCTCAGTTGAAACACTAGATGAACTGTGTCGAGTGGATTGACTACGATTAAATTTAATTTGGACAGAACCATCATTGTATTGTTGAATATCTTAGATATCTTGAATTGAGGATTGTTGTTGATTATGTTTGTAATTTTCATTGACAGTAATCCATTGATCAGGTAAGTCAATATTTTTCCATTCAATCATTTGAGGAACATTAATATGTGATTCATGATTACTACTGCTTTGAATTAATAGAGTTTTATCTTTAGGACTCTTGTGTAAAGCATGAACATTTAAATTAGTTTGCATGCATTTATAATGAACACGATATATTAAAACAATATTATGAACTTTTTCTTTCATGTTAGTAAATGAACCATGTAATTGAATGTTTAATGTCAATGCATTTAAAATATGTGGATCACGTAAACTAAGTGTAAAATCAGGAAAACAATTAAAATGCACTGGACCTTTATGAAGACCAATCTCCATCATACCCATTAAACTATCATTGTAATTAAGAAAGCGAGTATCTCTTAAACATAATAAAACATAAGTATTTTTTCCTACCATGGTTAATGGATTAACACCAACTTGAATTAAACCAATATGCATAAAATTGTAGCCATTATTTAAATGTCTTTTGATTAACTTAGTATCAAATAATCGGCAGGTTTCTCGAGGTTTTTCTAAAGCATAAACTTGTTCAATGGTTTTAAAATGCAGAGCTACTTTAAAAACATTCTGTATAAAAGTAGTTTTATAAATTTCTTTAATTGGTAGTTTAGGTATATTCCATCCTGCATCAATTTTATCATTTTGTATTTCAACATCTTCTTCATTTATTACTAATCCTTGATTAGGTATTGAGGACAAAGTTGTTGACCTAGAACTGACTGATGAGTTACTTCTAAATAATCGATTCATTGTTTTGTTTAATTAATCAGTTTTACAGATATCTTAATACATACCCTATTCTTGTCATGCTACCACATACCAGTTGGGTTTAGTACAGACCCTATTCGGAAGACCCCTATGTCCTATACTGCCTAACCCGAAGGACTTACTCTGGATAGGGAACGAAAGTGGGTGACTTAAACCAGGTGAATAGACACAGACCGATCTCGTGGGTGATTAAGATGAACTGAAAACTAGATTAATCAAATAAACAACAGAATTGATTAATTGGAAGGAACAAAGCAGTTAGAAATAGGATACAACATAACTTGGCTCTGATACCAAAAACCCATTTACAAAATATATATATATATATATATATTTTACTTTGTCCTTACTCAATTATGTGTTTTGTCCTTAGGGGGTTTATGAAGAAAAATAAATTAGACTGTCATTTTTACTAAACAAGGATCCAATGGAGGGATTTTGACTAAATTTCTCATTTTTTTTTATTATCAAATTTGGTATTAAAAAAAAAACTTTTTTTTTTTGCCTTGATTTAATAACAATTGGTGAAATTTGATACAAATTTGATGAAATGATTAGAGGTCATTTTTACCAATTTTTTTTTATTATCTAATTTAAATTTGATAAAAAAAATTGGTGAACTATTAAGTGCCTCTCCAACCCTTTACTACTTCTTTTTCATCTAATTTGATGCGGCCGTGGAGGGGAGGGGGAGGAGGAGGAAATTAAAAGATTATCTTATCCATTGTTGTTTCTTTAAGCTATTTCAGTATGGTGGTCTAGAATTGGTTTTTTTAATTACATATATGTATACATATATTTAATTTATAATTTTTTTTGGTTGTTATCTACCTTCTTTTCTTTCTTTATTTATGTAGATTTCAAATATAGAATTAGACACAAAAAGTTTGTTAATTTTTGGAAATTAATTAATTTGGATTTTAGGCTTCTTAAGGGTGACTTTTGATTTTGCTAGGGTTTTCGAGTCTGCTGAATTCTCTAATTCTACCAATCATCCCTTTGAAAATCTTGCAAACAAGTTCAAATTGTGTGACAACTGCCTCCTTAATTAAATAAATTAATTAAATTGATTATGTGTTTATTGCTAATTATGTGATTATATGTTATGAAATGTTATTGTGATGCCATGTGATTACTTGAGTTGTATTATTGTGGACAGATAGGTTAAAGTGAATATGAAACCTGTCTGATTCGTTAATTTTAATAAGTTAGAAGTAAATCATGGGATAGGAATTAGAGCCTAATCCACATTAGTATGCTTTAAGTAGTGTAATTAAGAAATGAATAAGATAATGAGATTAATTAAATTTGAATTACTTGACTACAATTTAATTAAGAAATGAATTATTATTATTATTATTATTATTATTATTATTATTATTATTATTATTATTATTATTATTATTATTATTATTATTATATCTGACTAAAGAAGAGAATTGGTGGGCTTGATAGATATACCACACGTAGAGAGGGGGGGAGAGAGAGAGAGAGAGAGAGAGTGAAGGTGCTCAAAGTATAAAACTCAACAAGAAGAGAGGAAAAGAAGGAAGAACTACGAGGAAGTTAGGAACTTGGCTTGAATTCTCTTCAATCATCAAAAATAGGTAAACTTTTCTTTCCAATTTCTTGAAACTAAAGCTCCTTTACTTATCATCTACTAAGATAACAAATGTAATTGAGGATAATTTACAAGGAATTAGAGGCTTTAGTACATGCAAGCCAAGATAGAGAAGAATTGTGGGAAATTGGCCTTAAATTCAACATGCGTGGCATATTTCATGGACATTTGATTTCATTCATTTCATTTCTTGCATAATCTCCGTAAGTCTAACAGTTTGGAAAGGATTTTCTCATCAATTTTACAACTTGAAGCTTTGAGATGCTTAGTTATGTGTTTATGTTTTTAGTTGAAGTCTTGATCTTTCAACTTGGCCATTTGAACCTTGTTTACAAGTTTGGGTTTGGGTTTCATAATCAAGACTGTTCATATGAATTTTTGGGAATGAATTGCATGAAAATAAGGTTGTTTTTGCAAAGAAACACACTACTTAAATAGAGCAATTTTCAGATTGTCATTAAAGCACTGTCGCACGTGCAGCTTAGGGCACCGCACGTACAGCTTAGGGCACCACACGTGCGGAAAACAGGGTAATTCTTGTTGAACATATTGAAATATATGCACCTGCAGAGGCAGGTGCAGTGAAGGTCCTGTCACACCCCTAACTCGCCCCTAAAAGTTTTGGGCATGACCTAATCAAAAACAGACACTTATCCATTGAGCGATAATATAATAGAATAACATACTGACACATCCATTGAGCGACTACAAACATGCCAGGACCACGACTCAGAATTAAACGTATAGTGAACATGCATCCGAGATTAAGTTACATACACAAAAGAATACAAGGCCAGCCCAGAGGTTGGGCATACAACAAAACATTAGATACAATCAACTTTGGCCAACAAAACATTAGTACAAAATGACAAAGTCTAGCAAAACTGCACTAGCATGCAAAAAGTTTCTCCAAGTGCCTGGTTGTCCATAGGTTGACAAAAGATAGATGATATTGATGCTAGGACTGACCTCCAAGTCGATTGCCTACAGAATCAGACAAAATTACAGAGTGAGACAAGCTCAGTGAATAATAATACTTAAGCAGTTTAATGACCAACTTTAACCACAAAGCATAATAGTGCATTCACAAAAATGAAATCCAAATAGTGAGTCTGATATTATTTTACTTTCAGAACGGCCTTGGGCCTAGTATTACAGTTATAACAGAACGGCCTACCGGCCCAGAAATACAGAATAGCCTTTCGGCCCAAAAATACAGAACAGCCTTTCGGCCTGGAAGTATACTGAACAGCCTTTCGGCCCAGAAATGTACAGAACAGCCTTTCGGCCCAGAAGCATACAGAATAGCCTTTTGGCCCAGAAATGTACAAAAATGTACATAATCCTTTTAACATTACATGTCCACCAAGTTTCAATCAACACATATGTTAATGTTGTAACTGTCGGAAAATAGAACCGTAATAGCAGATATTAACAGTAAATAATTGTACATTCGGTGTATTATTACTCACAGTCTTGTTGCGGAGCGGTGGTTCCTCTTGTGGTGTGTCCTACACACATAGATAACACATTAGTTTCTTCCTCCTTTTAAACCATTTCTTGCATTATTACATTTCAATTACATGTACAATCATCAAAAGTATCAAACACAAATTTCGAAAAGAGCTGAGGGTTAAGCACGTAAAACGGAGCGAATGGAATTTCTGACTAGGGCCGCACGTACGGCCACCCCCTCCGCTTGTGCGGACATGCACCGCACATGCGGTCCCTTCTCGCCGCTCGAGCGGCCGAAAGCAGTAGCCAAACTCAGTTTTTTCCTTCTTCTCCGCACGTGCGGCCACGACCTCCGCACGTGCGGCCTGGCCCCTAATTCCATACAAAACTCCATCTTTGAAAACACAAAACAAGATCTCAAAGTGGATAGATTTAACATAAAAATAAAGTGCTAAATCACACAACAACACTTCTTAAACCCTCAATCAATTGAATTCAAACTCATAACCACCCATAAACCCTTCCAAAGTTCCCATTATTTTGGGTTTACATAAACGCACACATATAGAGCCATCTAGGCTTATAATTCAAACACATAGTTGAGTATTTTCATGAGATAGTAAAGAAGCAAGATGTAGATTTCTCTCCTATAACTCAATTTGGTTCTTAAACATAAATCATCACATAGAACCTTCAACATCTACCTTAACTTTTCCAAACAAAAGGAGAATGTTCACCCATGATCAAGAGAGAGTTTATAAAGTAATTCTTTATACCTTAAGTTCAAATTAGACAATCTTCACAAATTTCCCAAATCCTTCACTTGAAGGACTTCTCTCCAACTCTCACGAATTTCCCTCTTCTAGGTTGCACACAGAAGATATTTTAAGTCAAAGATGTCTACAAGCTTTGATATAGATATATATGTTTATAATAAGACAAAATTCTATCGTTTAATCATCCCAAATTGAAATTACATAGAAAATCTCATTATAGCTTAAAAATCATGCAGATTCCAGATGTCAAATCAATTTCAAAAAATTAAGTCTCTAAGGCATCCAATTTCGGATTCAAATGGTTTAAGTGCAATAGATAATTTTCTTATTCAACAAATAGGAAGCCATATTTCCAAGTGTCACGTAATTCAACGTAATTTCACATAGAGTTTCACAATAAGCATGCAAAAGCACAAAATAGAGGGCTGAAAAGATACCAGAATCATGTACGAGGGTCGGGTTATTACAGGTCCCGCACGTGTAGCTCGGACCCCCGCACGTGCGGCTCTTTTTGGACAAAACCGGTTTGTTTTTCGCTCCTCTTTTCCATCTCCCGAGCTTCCGTTTGCATGGTTTTAAAGTGTTTTTATAATCATTTGCATCTCATGAGTGCATAGAATGAATAAATGAAAGATTAGAACTGAACGAGTATAGATGAATAGTAATTGAATAAGTAAACAATTGAATCAATGGTATTGACCAAGGATTGAACGTAATTGCATTGTTGTGCTTGACTTTATTTGTCTAGGTCGGACGCCGAACTAATAATACGTATATCGAGAAGCCCACTATGAGTAACAATGTTATAAAAATATGTTCAAATTGTATTTATTTTCTGAATGATAAATGATATTGTTTCTAAACGATTACCTTTTATCGATTGAATGATGATCCTCTTTCAAATAGTATTCGTGGCATCCATAGCGTGTTGTTATCGTTATTGTTATTGATATTGCTATTGGTACAGAGATCTTTGTCAGTTCCAAATCTTGGAACTATTGTTATTGTTTGATGGCCATCAATTGATTGTCCGGTCTTTTAAAACGTAGTGTATTGTTGCTATTGGATGTACCACGTATGACCTATATGAATATGATTGATTGAATTGATCGAATTGAATGATTGATTGACAAATGATATTGATTGAAAATGTTTTAATGCTAATCGATTATTTCAAAGACTTTAAGGACATCATTCTTAACCTCTTTACACATCTGTTATTTACTGGGCTTTAGCTCACAGTTTATTATATATATATATGTAGGTGGCCAGGCATCAGATCAAGGCTAGAGGCGTCGACCCGAACTCTTATTTTATCAAGCCAGCTATTGTGCCTCATAACGAGGTTCCGAACCTGCATGTGTCAAGGTTTTTTGGGTGGTTCAAATCCACCCTTTTGATTTAGCTAAGTGTAAAGAATGTTTAAAACTTTTGCTTATACTATCTTTAATAATGGGATTAATTCCCTAAGTTTGATTATGGCATAAGTGGTTATGAATATGGCTATTTATATAAAAGTTTATTTTCAATCAGGTCTTCACAGCTCATTGGACATTATCTTATTATTGATTGGCTTCCGCCAACCCCGTATCATGTATTATTGTCATTATTGTTAATCAGGCCTTTGGTAATCACGGATTACTGGCCGGTTACGATGCTAAACCTATAGCGGCGTGTTTGGGTTGTGACAAATTGCCTTCGGAATCGAAGGAAAGGGTTTCAAAGGTTGCAGTCAAGTAGCTGACAGTTTCCATGGACAAGTCCGAATTGTTTGAAATATTTGATAGGAATTTGCTATGTACTGCAATGAAAGGGGAGCCTGTATGCTGTAATGTTGATGAACAAATGCAGAATTAAGCAACCAAGACCTCCCAGGATAAAGGATAGCCACATGAATCTCAAGTGGTGGATTGGAAGACTTTTTTAATTAATTGCACACAATCGGTTGCTGCTGATGATCACACGGTTGCCAACGAACAACTTAAGCAAATTAGGCAACGCGCTTCCCCTTTCAGTGATGGGTCTCAGAGGGTAGCATATATCTTTGCCAATGGCTTTGAGGCTCACATGGCTGACACTGGAAGCCAGATTTATGCAACCCTTGCTTCTAAGAGAATTGCAGCTGTTGAATTGTTGAAAGCTTACCAGCTTTATCATTTAGCTTACCCATTCCAAAAGATATCGACATTTTTGGCAAACAAAATGATTTTGGATTTAGCTGTGAAATCAACCAAGAAAAAGCTTCATATTATTGATTTTGGTATCCTATATGGTTTCCAATGGCCCATCCTGATCCAACATCTCTCGACCCTACATGGTGGAGGGGAACTTCAAATTACTGGGATAGAGTTTCCACAACCTGGTTTCCGACCTGTAGAAAGTGTCGAGGAGACAGGGCGTCATTTGGAAAACTATTGTGAACGCATTAATGTTCCATTTCAATACCATGTTAAGAAATCTAAAATCCCAGAGATATTGATTTGTGATTATGTATCAATTTTAACCAGTAAATAACAATCACAATCAAACAATCAAAACAAATCAACGCAACGATTTAACATGAAAAAATCACAGGCAAAAGCCACAAAACAATCCATTAAGAAGACACAAAGAAATTACACACATGTACTCTCAATTACCTAGCGAATCCACGCCCGAAACGAACTAACCCATATGTGCCTTTTCCAGCTCTGTCTTCACCTCGGATATATCTTGCCCAACATTGAATCCACAATGTCGATGTCGAATCCATGACGATAAGCCACTCAGGAATCCACCAAAGTTTCAGGCCCAAATTCTCCAGAATCCACCAAAGAGCAACTTTCAATTTTGTAAACAAACTAAAAAAACTCTTTGATATAATCCACTTAATTCATGATTAAACTCTCACAGATATTAAAAGAAACAAGCAAAGAAGCTCTAGAAGAAAACCCTAATACCCAAGAAGGTCTGGAAGTCGTATCCTAAAATCTGATAAAACCACATATTTATAGAAAACAAGGCCACGATGGTCACTCGTGCGAAGGAATTCTCACTTGAGCGAGGAGACTAAAACGCGTGTTTTGCCAAGTGTCTTCGCTCAAACCATCAAAGTGTTGCTCGAGCAAGAAAAACATCTTCTCAATATTTTACAGTCAATGAAAACTTTTGGGACCAAAGATTTTTCGCTCAAGTGCACATTCCTTCGCTTGAGCGAACAAACAACTTCAACTGCATTTTTGTTTTTTGCTTCGG
This sequence comes from Camellia sinensis, assembly GCF_004153795.1. Taxonomy (NCBI): domain Eukaryota; kingdom Viridiplantae; phylum Streptophyta; class Magnoliopsida; order Ericales; family Theaceae; genus Camellia; species Camellia sinensis. Next base: position 256,960 of record NW_021025169.1, on the reverse strand, counting down.
GGGCAAACATGATAGGATTAAGATCACAAACTCTTCTGATTTGCATAGGTACAATTTGGGTTGAATTCACATCTAAATACTCATAGCCTCACTAAAATAAAAGAACGAATAAAATTACAACTGAAAGGAGTTTTATCAAACGGAATTGCCAAGAACAAAATCCTAACACATGCCATAGCACACAAACTGTCAAAATTGAGGCCTTGAATATACAAAGTGATGAGGTGCTTGCTGTGAACTGTCACTTCTGGTTTAGGGTCCTATCTGATGAGACAGCTCGTGAGGGCTGTTTTCAAGATGCTCCCATTGAATCAGGAGCTGTTAAAAAAATTTAGGAATATGGTGAAGGCAGGGTACCACAAAGATTTTGTGATTGATGAAGATGTTCAATGGATGTTGCAAGGATAGAGTGGTCGGGTTTTCTCTGCTAGCTCCTTTTGGGTACTTGCGTAGAACTCTTTAAGGCATGCCTGTATTCTTGGCTCGTGTTTCAGTTCCACTTTGCATGTTGTTACCCTTTTGGATAAATTGCAGTCTTAACTTTGAATTGGCAGTATTTGTTTTCTTGATGTTTGTCAAAATCATTGATGTTTTTGCTTTTGTTCGTAAGACTTTTTCTAGGTAAAGGCTATTACAACCATATGTGTCCTCTTGTTTCCAAACCTTTCAATCATGAAGTCTTTCCATTGTTGAGCTCACAGATTTCCTTCGATTGCATACCAAGCTTGCAATTTGTTTAGTTATATGCTTTCTTGAAATTGTGTTTAGTAAAAGAGAACTAGGATTCAAGTAGATAATGTTACTCGTTGCCAAACTATTGCAGTTTTAGATGCTTTGTATTCAGTAAGACACAACTTCCATATCCTGTGCTTCTTGTTTTAGTTGATCTGATTCTAGAAATCATTTACAATATATTTTTTATTTTTTATTTTTTTTTTGCTTAATCAAACATGAGAATGAACATTTTAATGGAATGATCATTTTATTTCATTCATTCTAACGAACCAAGCATAATATAAGGATCTGGTACAATTATTTTCAAATTAAAAAGTTGAAAATTACAAAATCAGAAATGACGAGTAGGAATGGCAACGGGCCGGGGCGGGGCCGGGGACCCCCCTCTCCGTCCCCGATCCCCGAAGGTTAAAATATCCCTGTCCCCGTCCCCGATCCCCGGCGGGGGAAACTCATCACTCCCCATCCCCGTCCCCAACGGGGATCGGGTTTCCCCGACCCCGAAAAATCCCCGAGGTTTTTTTAATTTTTTTTTATTTTGTTCAAGAACAACAAAGCAACATAGCAGATCTGAGTACCAACAATCATCATCAACAGATTTAAATTAAAAAAACAATTAATCTGAAAAACAAATGTTTTTATTATCATCAACAGATTTAATTTATAAAAAAAAAAAATCTGAAAAAAAAAAATATATACATAATCATCATCTCAATCAACAGATTTAAACTAAAAAAAAAATTAAAAAAAAATAGATGTACCAACAGATTTGATACAGATCTAACAGTAACAGATCTGATCTGAGAGACCGTGGCTGTGGCGAGATCAATGGCGGCTGTGGCGAGATCAACACAGGTATTAGCGGCTGTGGCTGTGGCTGTGACCGGCGGCTGTGGCTATGGCGAGATCAACGGCGGTGGTGGGACACGCCGACTGTGAGAGTGAGAGAGTTGAGAGAGAAGAACGAGAGGGTGAGTGAGAAGAACGAGCGGCTGTGGCGAGATCAACGGCAATGGTGGGACACGCCGACTGTGAGAGAGAGAGAGTTGAGAGAGAAGAACGAGAGGGTGAGTGAGAAGAACGAGCGGCTGTGGCGAGATCAACGGCAATGGTGGGACACGCCGTCGCCGACTGTGAGAGAGAGTGAGTTGAGAGAGAAGAACGAAAGGGTGAGTGATAGAGTTGAGAGAGTGATAGACTTGAGAGAGTGAACTCAGATACATATAATGATATACTTAGATATATATTATAATACAACTAGTGAGTGATCTTTTAACACAGGTATTAGCGGGGAAATTTCGGGGAAATTTCGGGGCGGGGCCGGGCCGGGGCCGGGGCTCAGGAGCCTATCCCCGTCCCCGGCCCGAAATTGATCGGGGAGTGATTTTTTAATACCATCCCCGTCCCCGTGGGGATATTTTTCGGGAAAAAACCACTTATTTCGGGGTCGGGGAACGGGTCCCCGTCAGGCCGGGTTTAAATTGCCATCCCTAATGACGAGCACTGCTCATCCAGTTTTTACAAAATTATATTTTTTAGCTTATGAAGTTATTTTTATATCATTGACTTGTACCAAAGCATAATACACAATTTTTTATTAAAAAAATTATAAATTATACGCATAAGACAAGTGGGATTGCTGAATATATGAAAACACAACCTACAAATACATTTTTTTTTTGGATAAATTATAAATATGCCATTCAGATTTGCTTAAAATTCGGATTGTCCATTATAATTTAAAAAATTACAATCTTGTTAGAATTTTTTTTTTTTTTGGTTAAATTATAAATATGCCATTCAGATTTGCTTAAAATTCGGATTGTCCATTATAATTTAAAAAATTACAATCTTGTTAGAATTTTTAATTTAACAAAATTAACTAAAAAATAAAATTCCTAATTATTTTCTTATACAATGATAAAATTATATAAATTATTAATTGAAATAAATTCTTGACATTATTAAAAATTATTAATTAATTTGATGATTAATTAATAAAATGGGCTATTTGTTATGAATTGAAAAACTTTAGAGGATGTGATGTAATTTTTAAAATTATAGAGACATGAAATTTTAATCAAATTTTAAAGGGCATATTTGTAATTTAATTATTATTATTATTATTATTTTGGTAGATGAATTTGTGGTTAGGTCTTTTTGGTCATCAAATTATTATTATTATTTTGGTAGATGAATTTGTGGTTAGGTCTTTTTGGTCATCAAATGACATCTAAAGCAGAGAGTTACTGTTTGTGCATGCCGTACAATGAGACAAATCTTTATATCAAAAGACGCTTTTTTTTTTTTTTTTCAACTTTGTCTGTCTGTAGGGACCCCCACGATCAAAAGAAAATAGAGAGGTGTGTTTGACCTCAGCCAATTTGAGTGATCATTTTTATTGATAATAATAAATAAAGAAAACAAAGGTAACACCCTATAACGATGCTCTTGGAATTGAACAATATCAAATTACAAACTCCTCGAAAGAGATTCACATTAAATATTTATAATTTTTGTTGTGATATTATATGATTTTTATTTTTTTATTTTTTATGATAATAATCATGTCAAATCATAATTTTAAATTATGATTCAATGAAACGTAATTTAATTTGTTTGAGCTGAACCTTTTAAAAACAAACACTAATGAAAAATATATTTAATGATCAATTTAGATAGAAAATATTCTATGTTTTTGAAAGACTGAAAATATTTTTTAAATAAAACCTTATTAATGTCACTAAATTGCTACCGCTACAACCGTCGCTACCATCTTCATCCCTCCACCACCACCGCAACATTATCACCTTCACTAATCCATCACCTCAACATTTCCACCAACACGAACACGAACACGAACATCACCACTAATATAATTCATAACACACCAACACATTAATTTTAGAATCATAACCGATAACATTTTTTTAAAAAAAATTATTAAAATATATTTTTCATTAAAATAAACGGCGTGCTATTATAAATAAACTATATATTTACATATAAATTGAATATAATTGATTTAGATAGTAAAATTCATTCCGATTTATATAAATATTCAACTCAATAATATAACGGTCAAAATATTTGCATGCATATAGCAGCCACCCACCCCAACAATATTGCCATTATATTATTTCTTTAAGAAGTTGAAATCCTGAAGACTATAATGCAGGCCTCCATCGAAATTGTCACCATGCATGAATCCTCTAAAAGATCTTGTTAACAAACCCTAATGTGAAATCACAGACAGGATACGTATGAGTAGTCAAAGACCACCAGAGTATGACACTTATTTATTTATTTATTAAACAACAGTGTTATATTTACTTAATTTCTCTTCTACAAGTTTCCTAAAATGACATGATAAGATTGGCTGTAAAATTTTGAGAGAAGAGAGGAATGTAAGAGAAGAGACGAGTGTCGGAGTATGTGTCATTAATTTATGTTTTTCTTGCCACATCATTTAAGGAGTTTGTGAGGAAAAAATTATGTGAATGAAATATTTTTCTTTATCAAATTAAATTAAATTTATGAGGTGGCTTGAATAATCAATTTGATATTAATTAATGATAAGATTGTAAACCATTTATGAACGAGTTAGAGCTTCACTCCTCTTTTGAATTTAGCCCTCATTTGAGATGAACTAATTTAGTCTGATAAATTAGTTCGTTAAATAAATGAGTTCTAGTTAAATTGTTAAGTTTGTTTAGTATTTCTAAAATCTAGATTGAATAGGTTGCAGGAGACAATTACATATAAATGAACATTTATTTTTAATGATATATTAAATATATTATATTAGTTTATTTTATTTCTTTATTTATGTTTGATATTTGTGCAAATTTATATACTTGATTAATGAAATTTATTAGTGATATAAATTATTGTATATATATATAAATATCATATATTATCAAATTGACTTAAATTGAGCTCAAATTTCTTCAAATTTGTTTCTCCATTCATCTAGCTTGCTAGATTTCTCTTTCTTGAATATTATGGCGAAATATATATATTATTGTGGAGAGATAAAAATAATGGCCCAAAAAACCAGATGTGTTAGCCCAAGCTCCAAAGGAATGTCCAGCCTAATAACCCAGATTAGGAAGGGTCCAAGTTCGTGATAGGTCCGATGGAAGGGGGGACAATGTCACGTGATTAGAGCCTGAGTAAAATCATATTCTAGAAGGAGATCTGCAGAATACAAAAGTGTCATTGGATTCATTCACAATCAACGGTGAAGATCACAATCGTCAGAAATAGGCACATAGGCTTGGCCCATACAACGGAATGACCACTCGATGAACTTCATCGGATGAGTGAGGCAATTGGCAGGTTGTCCCTAAGAAGCCTGACATGATCTAAGCCACATACAGCAAAGTAATCCAACAACAAAGGATCAAAGCAGCTTGGCCACTTGTCCGACCAAAGTCTAGGAGTGACCAGAACCTTTAGATGAAAATGCCAATCCAACGATCAAGGCCAGAGCAAATAAAATTATAAAAGGAAGGGTAAGGAAAAACAAATGAGGAGAAAAAGAGGTATAAAAAAATCTATCTCCTCACCATATAGTTGATTTTATGTCTAACTTTATCGTCGAAGGGTCCTCCCAATCATATTTGATTGGGAGAGATCACTGACAAATTGATTTCTCTGTGCAAAGTAAAAGAATGATTACCTCATCTCATATTTCTTGTGAAGAGTTCTCTACCTTTCACAATTATCTATCTATTCTATAATATAAAACTAACACCCAAGCGCATTGTCACTGTCACCTTTTTCTAATTTCTAAACATACTTTCAAAAACAATTATTGAATATGGTTGATTCAGATAGTGAAATTATCCCGATTTATATAAATATTTAACTCAATAATATAAGGGTGAAAAAATTTGCATATATATAGCAGCCACCCACCCCAACATTATTGCCATTATATTATTTCTTTAAGAAGTTGAAATCATGATGACCGTAATGCAGGCCTCCATTGAAAATGTCACCATGCATGAATCCTCCAAAAAATCTTGTTAACAGACCATAATGTGAAATCACAGACGGGATACGCATGGGTAGTTAAAGATTACCAAAATATGATACTTATTTATTTATTTATTAAATAACAGTAGTACATTCACATAATTTCTCTTCAACAAGCTTTTTAAAATAACGTGGTAAGATTGACGGTAAGGTTTTGAGTAGGGAGGGAACTAAGAAAAAACTGTAAGGAGCCATAAACCCCCTATTTTTATGAAAAATATGATTTGTCACGACATCTTAAAAATATATATCCCATTTTATATATAAAATGACCCTCAGTATTAAAAATACATGTCTCCTTCTTATTTCATCTTGCATTATCTTTTTATTTTACACCAAAAAAAATTTTGGCGTCCTATTAGAAATTGCTTCTATGATATTTGAATTTTTTTATGTTTATATAATTTATATATCATATTGTATATACATGTGTACTTATGTATATGGTGAAAATTTTTATTTGTCTTTTGACTCCTCCGGTAATGACATTCTGATTCCGTTCCTCGTTTTGAGAGAAGAGAGAATGTAAGAGAAGAGAGGAGTAGGAGTATGTGTCATTAATTTATATTTTTCTTGCCATGTCATTTCAGGAGTTTGTGAGGAAAAAATTATGTAGATGAAATATTTTTCTTTATCAAATTAAATATTTCTGAGGCGGCTTGAATAATGAATTTGATATTAATTAATGATAGGATTGTAAACCATTTATCAATAGGTTAGAGCTTCACTCTTCTTTTGAATTTAGTTCTCATTTGGGATGAACTAATTTAGTTTGACAAATTAGTTCGTTAAATAAATGAGTTTTGGTTAAATTTTTAAGTTCGTTTAGTAATTCTAAAATCTAGCTTGCATAGGTTGCAGGAGACAATAACATATAAATGAACATTTATTTTTAATGATATATTATATTGGTTTATTTTATTTCTTTATTTATGTTTGATATTTGTACAAATTTATATACTCGATTAATGAAATTTATTACTAGTAATATATATTTCATATATTAGCAAATTGACTTAAATTGAGCTAGAACTTCTTCAAATTTGTTTCTCCATTCATCTAGCTTGCTAGATTTCTCTTTCTTGAGTATCATGGTGAAAATATGTATATTATTTATCCATTGTATAATATAAAACTAACACCCAAATGCATTGTCACTGTCACCTTTTTTTAATTTCTAAATGTGGGGATATATTTTCTGAATACCAACACGTGGCATGATGACGCCGACGTGTCAGCCGAGGTGCCACGTGCCCTGGTAGATAAGCCGAGGTAATTAAGGGAAAGCCGAGGTCATCTCCAAAGATATCGGGATCCGAGATAAGGGACGAGAGTCCTAAGGCAAAGAGGGGACTTAACCAAGATAAGGATAAAGCTCTTTGGGAGTTTATCTTTATCTCTTGAAGAGTCCAGAGTAAACAGTAAATTGGAGTTCATAGAAGTCATACTTCTAGAGAGACTTGGATTGAGTATATTATAAAAGAGAGGCACCCCCGTGGGTCTAAGGTATGTAATTTATACTTTGAGTATTCAGTTTAGTACTTGATTATCTTTGAGAGATATACTGACTTGACCGTCGGAGTGCCCCCGGGTGGAAGAACCACCGCCGGAGCTTTTTCTTTCTGTTTCAGGTTACTTAAGCCATCTATTCTGCTTGTGCTCTCCAGCTGATCACTAAACGGGCAGTGTGGTCAGATTTTCACCCACACAATTTGGCGCCGTCTGTGGGAACGAAGGAAGAATAGATGGCCAGTAACGGACAGCAGGAAAATATTGGGGATGACGCTCCCACTGGGAGTGGCAGACCAATTGACCTTGACATCGAAGGAGATAACCACAATGCAGAAGCCCGTGACCAGGGCCACAGGGGGAACGACGTCATCCCAGAAGGCGACACGTCAAAAAGAGCAAACCAAGGAAAGTACTACAATGAAGATAACCTCCAGGTATGGAGGGACAGGTGCCTACGGAGGGATGAGAAAGTAAAAGAACTAGCAAACAAGTTGGCGGACCTCCAGTCAGTCGTCAACTTCATGATGCAGAATAATGTTATGCAGCCACCATACCCGCTGCAAGATACGCCGATGCCGGCAAACAACACTCAGAAGGATGGAAGAAAAACAATCCCCGAAGTCCCTCAGCATACCAGAAGCGGAAGGCATTCACACCGGCCTTCCAGGGAAGTCAGACGGGAAAAGCCGAGGCAAGAGGAGTCTCGACGGACACACCACATGAAGAATCCAGACCCCAAAGAACATCGACATGTTCAGGGGCAAGTACTCCATTTTGACACATCCCACGAAGAAAGATCCAAACGACCCCACCACGAGGCCGAAAGCAGTGTACCAAAAAGACTAAAAGCCAAAGACAGCCGAGCTCCAGGGAGGAGCAAAGAAGACTTAAGGGACTACCTCAAGAGGAGGCAGCAGAATGCAGAAGCCGAGGTAAACTCCCCAGTAAAACCGAAAACAGCCTTCTCGGTGGAACTGGACAAATTCGAACCGCCCAAAAGATTCAGTATGCCGAGGTTTCAAATCTATGATGGTAAGTCAGATCCAAACTTTCATGTTGGGCTATACCTAAATTCAATGGCGTTGTATAGCGGGAACGAGCCGTTGCTCTGCAAAGTATTCCCCTCATCCTTTGGGGAAATTGCATCTGATTGGTTCCACAAGTTACCAAAAGGAAGCATAAAGACATGGGAAGGCCTGGCCGAGATGTTTGTGGCCAGATTCGTGACCAACAAGCTGCAACCCCTAAGGATTGATGCTTTGATGGCTCTACGAATCACCAAAGAAGAAGGCCTCAGGGCCTATGCGAAGAGGTACTACGAGGTGTTCAACCGAATACCTGAATGCAACCAGGAAGTAGCAGTCGTATCCTTCAAGAACGGCCTGAAAGATGACTGCCCACTACGGAAATCTTTAGCAAAAACATTGCCAAAAAGCATGGAAGAACTCATGGAAAGAATTGAGAAATACGCCAGGGCCGAAGAAGATACATCAGGAAACAAAGAGGTGAAACAAGAAAAGGGAAACGGCTCGCCAAAGCGAGGCCGAGTCAACAACGGGCCGACCAAACAAGAAATAGAATTAAGAAATAAACAGGCGGTAACAACGATATTTCGGATCCCAATCCATAAAATCTTAGAACGGATTCGAAATCAACCTTATTTCAGGGCTCCAGCAAGAGCACCAGGGGAATTCATGGGAAGGAACGTTGGTAGACGTTGTGCCTACCACAATGAAGAAGGGCATCCAACTCAAGGTTGCAGAGCCTTAAAAGCACACTTGGAGGACCTGGTAAGACAAGGCCTTCTGAGGAACCTGGTCGATGAGGCCAGAACAAGGGAAGAACAGGCAAGGTTGCCTCAAGCACCAGCAGCACCCCCTCCCCCAGCACAGCTACCACAAGCAGGAGAACCAAGGGTGGTCAATGTGATCCACTCAAGGGTCAACGAAAACGAAGTCAGAGGAGAAACCCAGAGGGTAAGACATTTACAGCATATCTACCAAGTCGGGGAAAAGAGACATCGGCCAGAAGAATGCCAAGGGCCAATGATAGCTTTTACTGAAGCCGACCTAGAACTGGTCCAACAACCGCATAATGATGCCTTGGTAGTATCCCTCCAGGTTGGGGAGTGCCAAGTAAAACGCATCCTAATAGACCAAGGCAGCTCCTGTGACATCATGTACGTCAGATGTTACAAAGAGCTAGGCCTTCACCCCGACGACCTAGAACAATCGGCCAGTAACGGACAG
>NW_021025169.1:120901-241919 GCF_004153795.1 Camellia sinensis | reverse complement strand
TTTGTTTGGGGTGGGAGCATTGATTGCGTTGGTGCGGCTTCGGCGTCAGTTGGAGATCGGCAAGAAGGTCTTGGACACAGGCTTGGACGAACCATTTCGGCAGTCTTTACAAGCTTTCTTCGACGTTTACGTCAGAAATTGGTATTAAGTAGCGGGGCCAAGTTGATGGAAGATCGGCTGGGTCAGATGTGGACTCTTGATCTGTTCGGGATGTAGAGGCAGTTAAGGTTTGTGGCTGTGGGTGGAGAGAGACTCTTTTTCCTTTTTCTTGGGACGTCGGGTAAGGTGGATTTGTATGTAGGGATGAGTTTTAGTAATACTAGGGCTTTTCGTTTATGGATTGGAAGGCCAAGAAGTGTTTTCAGATCTGTTCCTGGGAAGAAGGACTGGCGAAAATTTTTTCGGTGGCTGATGAAGATCTGCAAAGAAACAGACGTCAGAAACAAAAAAGTATTAAAGTCTTAAATAAAAACAACTAAAGTGTTGACTCAGGGCTCTTACTCTTGCCCTCTGTAATTGTTCGAGGAAGAGGGTAGAGGTGGACATCTCATCTGGGCCAAATCCCAATTTCCAGATAGCAATGAGAAAATCATCTCCAGCCCCCTTGTTGGAGTCTGGGAGGTCGGGCTATAATTTTGTACTGAGTGGATCTCGGCTTAAGGTAATAGACAAAAACCCCTATCCTTCAGATCAAGAGGGCACATAGTTATAACAATAATTGAAGGTCGGTCTAGGGTGATTCTAAGAGTTTTCTTGCCTAGCTAAAGCAATATACTGTTTAATTACCCTATAGGAATTGATAGTAAGTTGCATGGGGTTCAGCTTATAGAAGTGGAGAACTTGACGAAAAGGGGATCGAGGGGAAGCCGAAGTCCACATTTCGGTAAAAGCAACTATTGGGAAAGGCATTATGTGGTCTGTGGCACGATTGGTAGTCATTATCCCCAGCCAGCTTTTAGATGAACGTCGGCTGGGATAGAGAATTCTTGCCTAAAGTATTCAATGTTTTGTTGGGGTATTTTACCCTATGCCTCCACATTACCCATTATGTCGGCTTAAACTAAGAAGAATATGTTTCAGAAATGGGCGTTTTTCAGGTTTCCCTAAAGATTAAGGTTCTACAGACAAATTCCCAAATCTATGTAAGTATGAAGATAAAAATCGAGGGCACAGATCTGGAGCAGTTACAAAAAAGAGAAAACAAAGACGAAGTTTCAGATTCAAAGGTATAGTTCTCAGAAAACAATAGAGATACAGAAACAATATCAAGAACAGCGGCAAAGAGAATGATGAAAAAAAACATAGGAAGTTCAAAACATAGCCACAAATTCAAGATACAAATAAACCAAGACCTCGAACAAGATCAAGTAATGGCAACAGACAGACAAAGCACATAAAGAGAATGAAGAGTTAAAGGAAAGGGTCTTACCAGGACAAATGAAGCCGAGGCAGTGCTCGCCAAACCCAGAAATTGATTGCAACAGCAATGAGGGCTTTTGCAAAAATGAGGGATTAAGAGCAGTTCCAGAAGAAAGAATGAAGCAATGGCAGATTCGAAGAAGGATGAGCTTTTTCAGAGGGAGAAAGAGCAAGAAGACGGAATGAAAAAGTGAAGAAAGATAAAGGCAAGAGAAAAGTTGTCAAAAATGCGAAACGGCGGCAAAATTAGGGCAATCATTACGCCTAGGTAACGCATGCGTCAGACGCGCAGGCGAAATGAACAGACAAGCTTCAGGCGCGTTACTGACACGTCCAATAAAGACGAAACACATAAAAGAAACAGTTAGATATGCATGACAGCTCATGCGCGTGGGAGAGTACGACCGAAGCCTTGTTCTCCGAAGAGAACAACGTCGGCTGAAAGTAGGTAATCTTGGCTAAATAGTTTTTGAGCCATTACTCAGAAAAGAAGTGACAAAATTTCGGATAGGTTCCATCACCTCAGAATGCCGAGGTAATAGAACCTAGGGGCAGTTGTGGGGATATATTTTCTGAATACCAACACGTGGCATGATGACGCCGACGTGTCAGCCGAGGTGCCACGTTGCCCTGGTAGATAAGCCGAGGGTAATTAAGGGAAAGCCGAGGTCATCTCCGAAGATATCGGGATCCGAGATAAGGGGACGAGGTCCTAAGCAAAGAGGGACTTAACCAAGATAAGGATAAAAGCTCTTGGGAGTTTTTCTTTATCTCTTGAAGAGTCCAGAGAAAACAGTAAATTGGAGTTCATAGAAGTCATTACTTCTAGTGGGACTTGGATTGAGTATATTATAAAGAGAGGCACCCCGTGGGTTTAAGGTATGAATTTATACTTTGAGTATTCAGTTTAGTACTTGATTATCTTTGAAGAGATATACTGACTTTGACCGTCGGAGTGCCCCGGGTGAAGAACCACCGTCGGAGCTTTTTCTTTCTGTTTCAGGTTACTTAAGCCATCTATTCTGCTTGTGCTCTCCAGCTGATCACTAAACGGGCAGTGTTGGTCAGATTTTCACCCACACACTAAACATAACTTAAGAAACAATTATTTAGATAGTGAAAACTCATCCCCATTTATATAAATATCAACTCAATAATATAAGAGCGAAGAAATTTACATACATATAGCAGCCACCCACCCCAACATTATTGCCATTATATTATTTCTTTAAGAAGTTGGAATCATGAAGACTATAATGCAGGCCTCTATCGAAATTGTCACCATGCATGAATCCTCTAAAGATCTTGTTAAACAAACCCTAATGTGAAATCACAGACAGGAACGTATGAGTAGTCAAAGACCACCAGAATATGACACTATTTATTTATTTATAAACAACAGTGTTGTATTTACACAATTTCACTTCACAAGTTTCCTAAAATATGTGTTAAGATTGGCTGTGAGGTTTTGAGAGAAGAGAGGAATGTAGGAGAAGAGAGGAGTGTAGGAGTATGTGTCATTAATTTATGTTTTTTTTTTCACATCATTTAATGAGGTTTGGAAGAAAAAATTATATAGATGAAGTATTTTTCTTTATCAAATTAAATTAAATTTATGAGGCGGCTTGAATAATGAATTTGATATTAATTAATGATAAGATTTTTAAACCATTTATGAACAGGTTAGGTTTCACTCTTCTTTTGAATTTAGCTCTCATTTGGGATAAAACTAATTTAGGTCTAAAAATTAGTTCGTTAAATAAATGAGTTTTAGTTACGATTTTAGAAAAATTTCCTATAAATCCCATTTTAAGAAATGGTAATCCATTTAGTCGTAAGGATTTTTTTATAAATTAATTAGTCTATTGATTTTAGAAATGTAGACTAAATGTTATTTAAAATATAGATTTACGGTTTATACCTTTATTTCTATTATGTTTTCTTCTCTTCTTTTCTTTGTGTGCTAGAAAGGTAAGGTACACAATCTATGAGAATCAAATTTTGAATGATTTTTATATAACAATTCTTTTTTGTTTTGGAAAACATTTCAAAATGTGTACAAAAATGACTTGAAATATGAGATTCTTCAGACATTCATAAAACAATATGAGATTCTTCAAACATTTCAAAAAGAAATATAAAAACTCCTTACTAAGTTTTGAATAAATGTATGATTTTAAATTGTATATTCCAATGTAACATCAAACGTAACACTAAAAAAAAAAATCCTCAGTATACTTTTCCAAGCATAACAGTCAAAAAAAACTCTTTAGTGTAATACTCTAATGTAACATATAAAAAAACTCCTTGTGTGCTTTTTTAAAACATAAAACTCCAATATAACACTCTAAAAAAATTTTCTAATGTAACACAAAGTTTCTTAGTGTAACACTTTAATGTAACACAAAAAAAAAAAAAAAAAAATTAGTGTACTTTTTCCAAACGTAACACTGCAGTATAATACTTCCAAAAAAACTCTTTACTTGTAACGCTTTAAAATAACACAGAAAAAAAATTTCTTAGTGTATTTTTCTCAAATGTAACACTCCAATATAACACTCTAAAAAAAGGATGTGGGATTCTTCAAACTATTCCAAAAGAGTACAAAATTCATTAGTAAGTTTGGACAATTGTATAATTTCAAACTGTGAGTGTCAAGTTGGAAAAAGTATACTAAAGAGTTTTTAGTGTTTTTGTATGTATTACATTGGAATGTTATATTGAAGTGTTACGTTTGTAATTACATTGATTGGAGTTTACATTGATGAAGTATGTTACATTGGAGTTTTACGTTTGTATTATATTGAGTGTTACATTTGAAAAAAGTACACTAAGAAATTTTTTTTGAGTGTTTACATGTGAGAAAAGTACACCAAAGAGTTTTTTTATATGTAATTTTGAGTGCACTTATTAGAGTGTTTATGTTTTTATTCGTAATGTTGGATTTGTTCCAGAATGAGGGAAATCAAGGCTTTGTTTGGTAGAGTTTTGGAACGTTAGTTCCAGGCTGTTGATTACACGCTGTGTTTTTATGGTTTTCAAAAATTAATTTCACACTCACTTTTGAAAACTCTGTCCAATTGCGAAAATTTGAACTAACCAGCCTCTTACCGGCATCCATCGGTTTATTCCGGCCGTTGGACCGGAACAATGCAAAAAAAAAAAAATTTGTTGCAATTGGACACGTTGTTAATTTATATATCAATAAAAGAAATATTTTTTTGAAATTTTAAAATTTTTTATGAGTTTTGAATAGAATTTTGAGTTGTGTATTTGGTCATGAGTTTGTTAAGTTTTTGTAATCAAATATCATATGTCAATCAAAAATTCCTCACTCAATCAAACTCTTTTCAAAAATTCATTCACCAAAACAAATTTTTCACACTTAAAATTATAATTCTAAAACTCACAAAACTCAAAAAATACAACTCTATTCTCAAAATCATTATTTAAAAACTCTACAAACACAAACCCAAAACTTTATAGTGCAGATTACCTAAATGTGTAATTTTATATTTGAAAAAACTCTTTTTATCTCTAAAGAATTAACCCAAACATATAAGACTATCCTTTTGTCTAATAATTGCCACTTTAAAGGACCTTTAGGTCATAAAAAAAAAAAAAAAAGGATTAAACCGTTCACAAAACACATTTTGAAATTTATTGGTATTTCACTCAAATTTTTAAATTTGTTTATAATTCAATAATCTAACTTGAATAGGTTGAGGAGACAAATTACATATAAATGAACATTTATTTTTGATGATTTAGTAAATATATTTATATTAGTTTATGGTGTGGGGTAAACCCATAAAGACTATAGCCCAGATTTAGGGCCCAATACATAATTCAAAATGCTAAGCCCAAGCACTGCTGAAGCCCCATGAAACAATAAGAACAATGACATCAAGACAATGGCAAGGAGGGGGCAAGCCTCCTCGGCCAAGACGAAGATCTGCAAAAGTTATTGCCACGGCACATCGCCTATTAATGAGGCCCCTACTAGCATTTATTGCAATAACCCCTCTCCGTTGGGACAGACGCCTTTTACCTGAACAAGGTAAGTTAGAGCATAGACTTTTGGCAAAGGTGATAGGTCGGAAGGGACAACGTAATGATTTACCAAAGGATATAAGCAGAGTCGGAAATAAGAAGAAGCTTACTTTCTATCTCTAATCTATCCACATATTCCACTTCTTCTCTCTAACTTGCTCGTTGGAGGGGTTCGCTGGGGGACTCCCCGTTCCCCGTTTGAACTCTTGTGCAAGTTTTTTGGTGGGCTGGTCATTCGGACATAGGCTTGAGGAGCGTTGGATCTGTCCGACCCGTTCCACGTTGAAACGAACCGCATCACAGTTTATTTATTTCTTTATTTATGTTTAATATTTATGTAAATTTATATACTTGATTAATTGAAATTTATTAGTAATATAAATCATTATATATATACATTTCATATATAATCAAATTGATTTAAATTGAGCTTGAACTTCTTGCAAATTTGTTTCCCCATTCATCTAGCTTGCTAGATTTCTCTTTCTTGAGTATATATGGTGAATATATATATATATATATATAAATCTATTCTATAATATAAAAACTAACACCCAAGTGCATTGTCACTGCCACCTTTTTTTTTTAAATTTCTAAACATACTTTTAGGAAACAATTATCCTTGTGTAATTACAACACTATTCTTTTGTAGCTACACTCATAAATCTAGAATCATGCACACCTTTGTGGGTGTGCAAACTTTCTAATAGATGTATCTATATATATATAAAAAATGATTTTTTTAATAAACAATGTTTTCTGGAAGTTCCAAACTTCCAAACTAATTTTTGTTAATTTGTTAATTTTTAAAGAAATGAAAAAAAAAATGCTATTGGTTACTTCCTTTAAGTCAAAAATCAAAAACAAAAAAGTTCTAATTATCTACATTTTGAGTTTTAAAATTCATAAACAATATTGATAAGTCACCCTCACTTTTTTCAAAAATAATGTTGATCAAACAATTCAAATAAAAAAATAAATAAAGACACTAATTATCTATGATTTTGAATTTCAAAATTTAAAATAATATGGTAAGCCACTTTCATCCCACTCTCACCTTTTTAGAAAAATAATATAAGATCTAAAAATTTTAAAAACCCAATCAATTTAAAAATTCAATACAATATTTTCTTTAAAATACTCAATATTTGATCTTTTTTCCGGCCCGACCAACTCCTCCCAAATGTAATATGTAATGGTTGTTCCTCTCTTTTTTCAAGTTTGTTGGTTTGTGATTTTTTTTTTTTTTTTTTTTTTTGTAAATTTATATTTTCGTGTGAGTATCTTTTTTTTCTCTATATGACTTTTTTTTTCCAATGTATTTTTTTTTCAAAATAAAATTGGTAATTAAACATATGTTTTGTTAACTATCTTTGTTTTCGGAATTGATTTGAAGTTTTTTTTTTTTTTTTTGTGGAGTGTTTGTGTATTTTTTAGATTGTTCGTTATTATTTCTTTTGATTATGTGAATTGATAATATGAATTTTTTATTTTTTAGAATAAAGGTGTCTTATATTGTTCTTTATGATTTTGGCCATTTTTAAAAATTTCTTAAACAAATTTTAAATTTTTATTTGTTAAAAAATTTAAACATTTTAATTGAGTTGCCTATTAATAAATAAAATTTTAAAATAATAACACTATTCCATAATTTATGGGTTTAAAAAAAAAGATCAACACCCATATATGGAATAAGAAAACCTAAAATCACGCAATTTTTTATTTTTCATTTTTTTAACTCTTTAAAACTCTAACCGTAACATTTTATTTTCACAACATTGTCTTTTTATATTTACAAAGATTAAAAAAAACTAAACCAAAGTTGCATTAATGGCTAGTAGAGGTGGTGAGCATGGCAACAATAAAGTGATGATAGCTCGGCCAGAGCATTGTTTGGGTGAATTTTGAAAGCGTGGAATATTAAAAGAATAGTTAGATAGTTTTTGTGATAAATTAATTTAGAAAAAGTAATGTGTGGCTGAGATTAAGTGTGAACTTTACCATATAAAAATTGAATATGATCATATATTATTTTTTATAATAATTTCGATACTTTGTATAATTATAAAAAATTATTGTGATCACATGTTACTTATCATTTGATATATTATTGTTGTATTATTGTAATGAATTTTATTATTAATGTCTATTATAAATGCAGTGGTGAGACATCACATGATAAATAAAAATATATTTTGTTGTTATTATTATTGATAATATATTTCTTTATTTACTATTTTACAATGTTCAAAAAATTAATTTAATTTATTGTTAGTTTTTTGTAATGAAAAGTCAAAAAATAAATTTTAACCAAAATTCAAATTATAAACTAATTTGACATTGAAAAGGTAAATTTCAAAAAGAAATTATAATATATATAATTTTATATTTTTAAAAATACAAGGATCTCTCTAGAATTTGCGATATTACAAGTTTATGTAAGCGACATACGATCACCCGCTGAGGTACACAGAAAGTTACAGGTTAAAATACAAGGCTAAGTATATTTTGTCATTACTTGTGAAATTTGTAGCAATTACAAGAGGTAAGAACTAAAGATACCGTTTTAAAACTCGTTGAAACTTAAGAAGAGCTTGCAAAAGTTTGCATTACCGATTATATGTTCTATATTGTTGAAAGTTTATTGAAAAGATTGCAGGACAGTTTCCTTGCGAAGTTAAAGTTTTATGTTATACCCGAGTATTAACCCCAGAGAAGATTGCAAAAGAAGCAACATACAAAAGATTTTTCAAAGTAAGACTTTGCAGAGAACAGTCAACAGAATATCACAAGCATCAAAACACCAGAAAAGAACTGTTGCAGGTTACATATAAAGAAACACGGTCGCCAAAGGAATACGGTTTGCATATCCAGAAGAAAGTAAAAAAGTACAAAGTATGCAAAGTACGAGAAAAAGAAGGAAAAATACAAAAGGCAATCTTCTGTCAAGCTTCTTCAATATAGCACTGAGGAACTGGACTCAGACACGATTCTGGAACCCAGGTCGTCGGCACCTTTTTCGCTTCTTTACTCGCCATCAATCTTGCCAATGACTCAACACTTCTTTCTATCAGGGAAGATTGAACGATAGCTCGCCAGTGGCAGTCTCCTTGGGTGCCCCCTCAACCTCATCACCCCCTCCTATCCAAAGTTAATCATAACCTGCTAGCAGGAGGAGGGGATTTGGCTTCGCAAGATCCTTGGTTTTCCACCAAGGCGTCACCATCATCTTGTTCTTCTCTTCATCCACAGCATCAGCCTCAGAACTTGATTCACCTTCAGGAGGGAGTGGAGAAATGTAAGGAATAGCGTCGGCTTGCGCAAATGCGGTCAGCAGGAAGATCAAGCTCTTTTATCAAGGACATCCAACAAGGAAAATCCCCTGTTGCATGCCTGCCTGACTGAAGCCTGTAGTCTCTGCAACATCGCCATACCTTGAGCATAGGCCTTTTCATCGGCCTTTGACCTCGGCCTCTTTGCGGCAGTCTTGCTGAAGTTCTTCTTCCGCTTGGGCCTCCTAGCCTCAGCCCTCTTTTTCCGGCTTCAGCTACTTTTAGCGCTTCAGCAGCCTCGGCCTTCTCAAGAGCTAAAGTTTGACTTTCGTTCATCCTCGGCCTGATCCTCCAGTATTTTTCATTTTTGCTTCAAGGGCCCTTATCTCTCTCTTCATTGAAGATGCTTCCCTCTTCATATCAACCAATCTTTGACGATTTTCAAAGGATTGCATTAAAATGAATGGGCGTGTTGGAAGCCTGAATGAAAAAGACAGGTATCGAAAATTTCTCAGAAAGAAACAGAAGGAAAAAACACAAATACAAACGAGAATACTTACTTGAGGCGAGTGGTTGAGCATAAGAGCGTTAATTTTCGTACTCATCTAAGCTTCATTAGCTTCAGATCAAGTCTAATGCGCGTGGAGAGTACACCGAACCTTGTTCTCCGAAGAGAGAACACGTCGCGGCCGAAAGTAGATAATCTTGGCTAATAGTTTTTGAGACCAATTACTCAGAAAGAAGCTGAACAAAGTTCGGAATAGGTTCCATCACCTCAGAATGCCGAGGTAATAGAACCTAGGGGCAGTTGTGGGGATATATTTTCTGAATACAACACGTGGCATGATTGACGCCGACGTGTCACCGAGTAGGCCACGTGCCTGCGTATAACTCGCGAGTGTAATCTACGGGAAGCCGAGTCATCTCCGAAGATATCGGATACCGAGGATAAGAGAGAGTCCTAAGGACAAAGGGGACTTAATCAAGATAAGGATAAGCTCTTTGGGAGTTATCTTATCTCTTGAAAGAGTCCAGAGTAACAGTATAATGAGGTCATAGAAGTCATACTTCTAGTGGACTTGGATTGAGTATATTATAAAATTGAGAGGCACCCCCGTGGGTCTAAGGTATGTAATTTTACTTTGAGTATTCAGTTTAGTACTTGATTATCTTTGAGAGATATACTGACTTGATCGTCGGAGTGTCCCCGGGTGGAAGAACCACCGCCGGAGCTTTTTCTTTCTGTTTCAGGTTGCTTAAGCCATCTATTCTGCTTGTGCTCTCCAGCTGATCACTAGACGGGCAGTGTGGTCAGAGAGGCCAAGAAGTGTTTTCAGATCTGTTCCTGGGAAGAAGGATTGGCGAAAATTTTTCGGTGGCTGATGAAGATCTGCAAAGAAACAGAAAGTCTTAAATAAAAACAACTAAGTGTTGACTCAGGGCTCTTACTCTTGCCCTCTTTAACTGTTCGAGGAAGAGGGTAGAGGTGGACATCTTCATCTGGGCCAAATTCCCAATTTCCAGAGGCAATAAGAAAGTCATCTCCAGCCCCCTTGTTGGAGTCTGGGAGGTCGGCTATAATTTTGTACTGAGTGGATCTCGGCTTAAGGTAATAGACAAAACCCCTATCCTTCAGATCAAGAGGGCACATGGTATAACAATGTTGAAGGTCGGCTAGGGTGATTCTAAGGTTTTCTTGCCTAGCTAAGGCAATAATACCGTTAATTACCCTATAGGAATTGATAGTAAGTTGCATGGGGTTCAGCTTATAGAAGTGGAGAACTTGACGAAAAAGGGGATCGAGAGGAAGCCGAAGTCCACATTCGATAAAAGCAACTATTGGGAAAGGCATTGTGTGGTCTGTGGGCACGATGGTATCATTATCCCCAGCCAACTTAAGATGAACGTCGGCTGGGATAGAGAATTCTTGCCTAAAGTATTCAAGTTTTGTTGGGGTATTTACCCTATGCCTCCACATACCCATTATGTCGGCTTAAACTAAGAGGAATGTGTTTCAGAAGATGGGCGTTTTTCAGGTTTCCCTAAAGATTAAGGGTTCTACAGACAAATCCCAAATCTATGAAGTATGAAGATAAAAATCGAGGGCAAAAATCTGGGGCAGACACAAAAAAGAGAAAGCAAAGACGAAGTTTCAGATTCAAGAATAGAAGTATAGTTCTCAGAAACAATAGAGATACAGAAACAAATCAAGAACAGCGGTAAAGAGAATAATGAAAAAGCATAGAAGTCCAAGGTATAGCCACAAATTCAAGATACGAATAAATCCAAGACCTCGAACAAGATCAGTGATGGCAACAGACAGACAAAAGCACATAAAGAGAATGTCCACATACCCATTATGTCGGCTTAAACTAAGAGGAATATGTTTCAGAAGATGGGCGTTTTTCAGGTTTCCCTAAAGATTAAGGGTTCTACAGACAAATCCCAAATCTATGAAGTATGAAGATAAAGATCGAGGGCACAGATCTGGGGCAGACACAAAAAAGAGAAAACAAAAACGAAGTTTCAGATTCAAGAACAGAGGTATAGTTCTCAGAAACAAATCAAGAATAACGGTAAAGAGAATGATGAAAAAAGCCTAGAAGTTCAAGGCATAGCCACAAATTCAAGATACAAATAAAACCAAGACCTCGAACAAGATCAGTAATGGCAACAGACAGACAAAAGCACATAAAGAGAATGAAAGAGTTAAAGGAAAGGGTCTTACTAGGACAAATGAAGCCGAGGCAGTGCTCGCCAAACCCAGAAATTGATTGCAACAGCAATGAGGGCTTTTGCAAAAATGAGGGATTAAGAGCAGTTCCAGAAGAAAGAATGAAGCAATGGCAGATTCGAAGAAGGATGAGCTTTCAGAGGGAGAAAGAGCAAGAAGACGGAATGAAAAAGTGAAGAAAAGATAAAGGCAAGAGAAAAGTTTTGTCAAAAATGCGAAACGGCGACAAAATTAGGGCAATCATTACGCCTAGGGTAACGCATGCGTCAGACGGCGCAGGCGAAATGAACAGACAGCTTCAGGCGCGTTACTGACACGCTCCAATAAAGACGAAACACGTAAAAGAAACAGTTAGATATGCATGTCAGCTCATGCGCGTGGGAGAGTACGACCGAAGCCTTGTTCTCCGAAGAGAACACGTCGGCTGAAAGTAGGTAATCTTGGCTAAATAGTTTTTGAGCCATTACTCAGAAAAGAAGTGACAAAATTTCGGAATAGGTTCCATCACCTCAGAATGCCGAGGTAATAGAACCTAGGGGCAGTTGTGGGGGATATATTTTCTGAATGACAACACGTGGCCGAGGTGACACCGAAATGTCAGCCGAGGTGTCACGTATCCTAGTCATGATGCTAAGATGATCTCGGCTAGGCCGAGGTCATCTCGAAGAATCGGGATCCGAGATAAGGGACGAGAGTCCTAAGGCAAAGAGGGACTTAACCAAGATAAGGATAAAGCTCTTGGGGAGTTTATCTTTATCTCTTGAAGAGTCCAGAGTAAGCACTAAGATTGGAGTTCATAGAAGTCATACTTCTAGTGGGACTTGGATTGAGTATATTATAAAAGAGAGGCACCCCCGTGGGTCTAAGGTATGTAATTTATACTTTGAGTATTCAGTTTAGTACTTGATTATCTTTGAGAGATATACTGACTTGACCGTCGGAGTGTCCCGGGTGGAAGAACCACCGCCGGAGCTTTTTCTTTCTGTTTCAGGTTACTTAAGCCATCTATTCTGCTTGTGCTCTTCAGCTGATCACTAAACGGGCAGTGTGGTCAGATTTTCACCCACACACTAAACATAACTTAAGAACAATTATTTAGATAGTGAAACTCATCCCCATTTATATAAATATCAACTCAATAATATAAGAGCGAAGAAATTTACATACATATAGCAGCCACCCACCCCAACATTATTGCCATTATATTATTTCTTTAAGAAGTTGGAATCATGAAGACTATAATGCAGGCCTCTATCGAAATTGTCACCATGCATGAATCCTCTAAAAGATCTTGTTAACAAACCCTAATGTGAAATCACAGACAGGATACGTATGAGTAGTCAAAGACCACCAGAATATGACACTTATTTATTTATTTATTAAACAACAGTGTTGTATTTACACAATTTCACTTTCACAAGTTTCCTAAAATAATGTGTTAAGATTGGCTGTGAGGTTTTGAGAGAAGAGAGGAATGTAGGAGAAGAGAGGAGTGTAGGAGTATGTGTCATTAATTTATGTTTTTTTTGTCACATCATTTAATGAGTTTGTGAAGAAAAAATTATATAGATGAAGTATTTTTCTTTATCAAATTAAATTAAATTTATGAGGCGGCTTGAATAATGAATTTGATATTAATTAATGATAAGATTTTAAACCATTTATGAACAGGTTAGAGTTTCACTCTTCTTTTGAATTTAGCTCTCATTTGGGATAAAACTAATTTAGTCTAATAAATTAGTTCGTTAAATAAATGAGTTTTAGTTACATTTTTAGAAAAATTTCCTATAAATCCCATTTTAAGAAATGGTAATCCATTTAGTCGTAAGGATTTTTTTATAAATTAATTAGTCCTATTGATTTTAGAAATGTAGATTTAATATATTATTTAAAAATTAGATTTACGGTTATACCTTTATTTCTATTATGTTTTCTTCTCTTCTTTTCTTTTGTGTGCTAGAAAGGTAAGGTACACAATCTATGAGAATCAAATTTTGAATGATTTTTTATATAACAATCTTTTTTGTTTGGAAAACATTTCAAAATGTGTACAAAAATGACTTGAAATATGAGATTCTTCAGACATTCTAAAACAATATGAGATTCTTCAAACATTTCAAAAGAAATATAAAAACTCCTTACTAAGTTTTGAATAAATGTATGATTTTAAATTGTAATATTCCAATGTAACATCAAACGTAACACTAAAAAAAAAAATCCTCAGTATACTTTTCCCAAGCATAACAGTCAAAAAAACTCTTTAGTGTAATACTCTAATGTAACATATAAAAAAACTCCTTGGTGTGCTTTTTTAAAACATAAAACTCCAATATAACACTCTAAAAAAATTTCTTAATGTAACACAAAGTTTCTTAGTGTAACACTTTAATGTAACACAAAAAAAAAAAAAAAAATTAGTGTACTTTTTCCAAACGTAACACTGCAGTATAATACTCCAAAAAAACTCTTTACTGTAACGCTTTAAAATAACACAGAAAAAAATTTCTTAGTGTATTTTTCTCAAATGTAACACTCCAATATAACACTCTAAAAAAAGGATGTGGGATTCTTCAAACTATTCCAAAAGGAGTAACAAAATTCATTAGTAAGTTTTGGACAATTGTATAATTTCAAACTGTGAGTGTCAGTTTGGAAAAAGTATACTAAAGAGTTTTAGTGTTTTTGTATGTATTACATTGGAATGTTATATTGAAGTGTTACGTTTGTAATTACATTGATTGGAGTTTACATTGATTGAAGTATGTTACATTGGAGTTTTACGTTTGTATTATATTGGAGTGTTACATTTGAAAAAAGTACACTAAGAAATTTTTTTTGAGTGTTACATGTGAGAAAAGTACACCAAAGAGTTTTTTAATATGTAATATTTGAGTGCTACATTATTAGAGTGTTATGTTTTTATTCGTAATGTTGGATTTGTTCCAGAATGAGGGAAAATCCAAGGCTTTGTTTGGTAGAGTTTTGGAACGTTAGTTCCAGGCTTTGATTTACACGCTGTGTTTGTTTATGGTTTTCAAAAATTAATTTCACACTCACTTTTGAAAACTCTGTCCAATGCGGGAAAATTTGAACTAACCAGCCGTCTTACCGGACATCCCATCGGTTATCCGGCCGGTTGACCGGAACAATGCAAAAAAAAAAAATTTGTTGCAATTGACACGTGTTAATTTTTATATATTCAATAAAAAATATTTTTTGAAATTTTTAAAATTTTTTATGAGTTTTGAATAGAATTTTGAGTTGTGTATTTGGTCATGAGTTGTAAGTTTTTGTATCAAATATCATATGTCACATCAAAAATTCCTCACTCAATTCAAAACTCTTTTCAAAATTCATTCACCAAACAAATTTTTCACACTTAAATTATAATTCTAAACTCACAAACTCAAAATACAACTCTATTCTCAAATCATATTTAGAAAACTCTACCAAACACAACCCAAAACTTTTTATAGTGCAGATTACCTAAATGTGTAATTTTATATTTAGAAAAACTCTTTTTATCTCTAAAGAATTAAACCCAAACATATAAGTGACTATCCTTTTGTCTAATAATTGCCACTTTAATAGGACCTTTAGGTTCATAAAAAAAAAAAAAAGAAAGATTAAACCGTTCACAAAATCACATTTTGAAATTTATTGGTATTTCACTCAAATTTTTAAATTTGTTTAGTAATTCAAAAATCTAACTTGAATAGGTTGTAGGAGACAATTACATATAAATGAACATTTATTTTTGATGATTTATTAAATATATTATATTAGTTTATGGTGTGGGTAAACCCATAAAGACTATAGCCCAGCATTTAGGGCCCAATACATAATTCAAATGCTAAAGCCCAGCACTGCTGAAGCCCCATGAAACAATAAGAACCAATGACATCAAGACACATGGCAAGGAGGGGCAAGCCACCTCGGCAGACAAAGATCTGCAAAGTTATTGCCACGGCACATCGCCATTAATGAGGCCCCTTACAGCATTTATTGCAATAACCCCTCTCCGTTGGGACAGAGCGCCTTTACCCTGAACAAGGTAAGTTAGAGCATAGACTTTTGGCAAAGGTGATAGGTCGGAAGGGACAACGTAATGATTACCAAAGGATATAAGCAGATGTCGAAAATAAGAAGAAGATTAAGCTTTTCTATCTCTAATCTATCCACATATTCCACTTCTCTCTCTAACTTGCTCGTTGGAGGGTTCGCTGGGGGACTCCCCGTTCCCCGTTGAACTCTTGTGCAAGTTTTTTGGTGGGCTTGGTCATTCGGACATAGGCTTGAGGAGCGTGGATCGGTCCGACCCGTTCCACTTGGAACGAACCGCATCATCAGTTTATTTTATTTCTTTATTTATGTTTAATATTTATGTAAATTTATATACTTGATTAATGAAATTTATTAGTAATATAAATCATTATATATATACATTTCATATATAATCAAATTGATTTAAATTGAGCTTGAACTTCTTCAAATTTGTTTCCCCATTCATCTAGCTTGCTAGATTTCTCTTTCTTGAGTATTATGGTGAATATATATATATATATATATAAATCTATTCTATAATATAAAACTAACACCCAAGTGCATTGTCACTGCCACCTTTTTTTTTAATTTCTAAACATACTTTTAGGAACAATTATCCTTGTGTAATTACAACTATTCTTTTGTAGCTACACTCATAAATCTATGAATCATGCACACCTTTGTGGGTGTGCAAACTTTCTAATAGATGTATCTATATATATAAAAAATGATTTTTTTAATAACAATGTTTGTGGAAGTTCCAAACTTCCAAACTAATTTTGTTAATTTGTTAATTTTTAAAGAAATGAAAAAAAAAAATCTATTGGTTAGTTTCTTAAGTCAAAAATCCAAAAACAAAAAAAGTTCTAATTATCTACAATTTTGAGTTTTAAAATTCAAAACAATATGATAAGTCACCCTCACTTTTTTCAAAAATAATGTTGATCAAAACAATTCAAATAAAAAAATAAATAAAGACACTAATTATCTATGATTTTGAATTTCAAAATTTAAAATAATATGGTAAGCCACTTTCATCCCACTCTCACCTTTTTAGAAAATAATATAAATCTAAAATTTTAAAAACCCAATCAAATTAAAAATTCAATACAATTATTTCTTTAAAATACTCAATATTTGATCTTTTTTCCGGCCCGACCAACTCCTCCCAAATGTAATGATGCAATGGTTGTTCTCTCTTTTTTCAAGTTTGTTGGTTTGTGATTTTTTTTTTTTTTTTTTTTTTTTTTTTTTTTTTTTTTGTGGGGGGTTTTTTTTTTTTTTTTTTTTTTTTTTTTTTTTCTATAATGAACTTTTTTTTCCAATGTATTTTTTTTTCAAAATAAATTGTAATAAACATATATTTGTTAACTATCTTTGTTGTTTTCGGAATTGATTTGAAGTTTGTTTTTTTTTTTTTTTTTTTGTGGATGTTTGTGTATTTTTTATATTGTTGTTATTATTTCTTTTGATATATGTGAATTGATAATATGAATTTTTTATTTTTAGAATAAAGGTGTCTTATATTGTTCTTTATGATTTGGCCATTTTTTAAATTTCTTAAACAAAATTTTTAAATTTTTTATTTGTAAAAAATTTAAAACATTTAATTGAGTTGCCTATTAATAAATAAAATTTTAAATAATGAACACTATTCCATAATTTATGGGTTTAAAAAAAAAATTCAACACCCATATATGGAATAAGAAAACCTAAAATCACGCAATTTTTTATTTTTCATTTTTAACTCTTTAAAACTCTAACCGTAACATTTTATTTTCACAACATTGTCTTTTTATATTTACAAAGATAAAAAACTAAACCAAAGTTGCATAATGGCTAGTAGAGGTGGTGAGCATGGCAACAATAAAGGTGATGATAAGCTCGGCCAGAGCATTGTTTGGGTGAATTTTGAAAAGGTGAATATTAAAAGAATAGTAGATAGTTTTTGTGATAAATTAATTTAGAAAAGTAATGTGTGGCTGAGATTAAGTGTGAACTTTACCATATAAAAATTGAATATGGATCATATATTATTTTTTATATATAATTTCGAGTACTTTTGTATAATTATAAAAAATTATTGTGATTACATGTTACTTATCATTTGATATATTATTGTTGTATTATTGTAATGAATTTTATTATTAATGTCTATTATAAATGCAGTGGTGAGACATCACATGATAAATAAAAATATATTTTGTTGTTATTATTATTGATAATATATTTCTTTATTTACTATTTTACAATGTTCAAAAAATTAATTTATATTTATTGTTAGTTTTTGTAGATGAAAAGTCAAAAATAAATTTTAACCAAATTCAAATTATAACTAATTTGACATTGAAAAGGAAATTTCAAAAGAAATTATAATTATATATAATTTTAAAATATTTTTAAAAAAATACAAGGAAAAATTGGAACTATAAATTAAAATTATCAAACAACCTAATTCTATGAAAAAATTTAAATGAAAAATTGATCAAATTTGAATTTATAATTATTAAATATTTTTAATAAGCCATTAATTTTTTATTTTGGTTCTAGCTTGATCTGGTCTTACATAGTGTTGCAGATATAAATATATCTTAATATTGATACAATCAATAAACGACATATTTTAATAAGGGTAAATTATATCGATAGTCCCCGTATTTTGTCTCCTGTGTCAATTTGGTCTCTGTAATTTGATTTTTACCCCTAATTTTAGATTTTGTATTAATTTGATCTAATTGATAACACCAGTTCAGATTTTTTAAGAAAAGAGTTATTGAGTTGAACAAGTTTATAATTTTGTCTTTAAAAATATAATAGATGCTACTCATGTGTGTATTTTCAATAAATAAATAATAAAAAACACTAGCGATTATAACAATTGGACCAAATTGATACAAAATTATAAATTTAGGGTCAAAATTAAACAAATTAAAATTACAAGGACAAAAATAACACAAGAGTTAAAATATAGAGATTACTAATGTAATTTATCCTTTTAAGAATAAGTACATAATTTCTTAATTAATTTTGAAATTGTTAATAAATATACCAAACAAATATGTGTATATTTCCTATTTTTGTTATAAATTTTTTAAAAAATATGTATTCACTAATTAAAAATTAAATAAATAGGCAGGTCCATTAACTCATGAATTGTACATAAACTAGACGATTCTCTAAAGACTAGACTTAAATCAAGAATTATTGGCAAAAAAAATCGATTTGAACTAAATTTTCTTAGTTACTTTTTAGTGTTTAATCCAATATTAGAATCCCAAATTAGCTTATATCAGTCACGAACTGATAAACCATGATAAAATTTAAATTTATTAGTATTAGAATATGACCTACAATTTAGGATAACTTTATCTTAAATAATTTTTTTAAACATAAATATATATATATATATATAACTATTCATTTAATTGTTCTAAACATAAATATATAGTTTTTCTTTTTAAACTATAGTTCAAACTTTTTAAGAAGTATGCATAAAATAAGTTCATATTTCTTATTTCTGTTATAAAAAAATGTTTACAAATATTTACTTACTAACTTAATAAATAGATAGGTTAAATAATTCATATAAGTTAGGAACAGAATAAGACAATTTTTAATAATTAAGTAAAGGATACGTTGGCGTAAATCTAATGTTAAGCCCAAATTTAATATCACAAGTGAATCCTAATTCATTTTTATGTAAATCTTATAAAATAAGACCAATTATAATTTTTAGATTTCACAAAACATGAAAAAATTACTACATTGACACTATCATATGATAAATTAAATTTACAAAACTCAAAGGACGAAATGTATTTATATTTTATCATAAATATAATTTTTGTGATTTATTTTTTAATTTTTACCACTGAAATTATGACATATATTTGTTATTAAGAACTTAGAGCACACAATTAATGACATAAGAATAAAAAAAAATTCTCTTATATGTAATTGTGATAAAAATGAATAAAATTTAATTGATTCTAAATCATTTTTACTAAATATTGTAGATAAATTTTTTAGATTATTATTTATTTTTAAAAATTAATTTTTGATTATTTATTTATACCGTTCATAGCACGACTAATTATGCTAGTATATATTAATTCTAGGGTTCTTCTTGAACTCAACCTGTAACACTTGCCTCTTTCATTCTTCTTTTTATAATGTAGCTTATTTAAACTAGATTATAATTTGAAAATTATTCAATTACAGATTGAGTTCTATACATAGACACTTACAGATACTATTCATTATACACTGCTCTTTACACATTATGAAAAATGGGACCAATCCAACGTGGTGTGAATTTCCCTTTCCATGTGATTTATGATTTTTTTTCCCCCTAGATTTTTTTTCCCCCTAGAATAATAATATTTCATAGAAGGTGTGGGGATATATTTTCTTGTGGGGATATATTTTCTGAGTACCAACACGTGGCTAAGGTGACGCCGACGTGTCAGTCGAGGTGCCACGTGTCCTGGTTGTTATGCCGAGGTCATCTCGGATAGGCCGATGGTTACCTCCGAAAGATATTGGAATCCGAGATAAGCGGATAAGGGGCAAGAGTCCTAGAATGAGAGAAGACTTCAGTTTGTATTAAGATAAGACTCTTAAAGAGTTTATCCTAATCTTACTGGGAGTCCAAGATTAGCAGTAATCCTGAGTCCATAGAAGTTAGGCTTCTATTGGGACTAGGTTTATGTTGGCTATAAAAGAGAGGCACCCCCATGGCTCTAAGGTATACTTTTGATACTCAAGCTTTTGAGTTTAGCACTTGATTTATCTTTGAGAGATATACTGACTTGATCGTCGGAGTGCCCCCGGGTGGACGAACCACCGCCAGAATCTTCTCTTTCTGTTGCAGGTCAGCCAAGTTCCATCTATTTTGCCGGTGCTCTCCAGCTGGTTACTAAGCGGGCAGTGTGGTCAGAAAATCATTCACACAATTTGGCACCGTCTGTGGGAAAGAAAGAAGAATAGATGGCCAATAGAAGAAAGAAGAATAGATGGCCAATGACGGACAGAAGAATCAGATTGGAGACAACGCTCCTGCTGGGAGTGGGAGACCTATCAACCTCGATGTTGAAGGGGACGACCGCAACACAGAAACTCGTGACCAGAGTCACGGAGTGAAAGACGCCGGCCAGAAAAGTGACGTACTGAAGACAACAGATCGAAGCGGATACTACAACGAAGATGACCTCCAGGTATTGAAGGATAGATACCTGCGGAGGAACGAAGACCCTTCCAGAAGGGATGTAAAGACAGGGGGCATGAGCGCTCCCAAGGAGATAACATTCAAGTATAGAAGAACTTATCCTAAGTGAGCAGATCCTGGATCCTAGAAGACATGATCTCGGCCTAGATGAGTAGGTCCGAGTAGAGAAGAGCTCAACCTGAGTGTGAGCAGATCCAAGATTCTAGCAGACAAGATCTCGGCACTTAAGTTCGAGAAGAGAAGAGCTCAATGAGCATATCTCAAATCCTAGAAGATAAAAAAAGAAAACACACAAGGTTGGACCGCAGTTAGCCAGGTTAAAGACCTTTTACAAGGTTCGCAAAGGAGTATGTGGAAGCCATGCAGGGGGCAGAGAGAAGAAGAATATGTTTACCACTTGTTGAAATTTGCAGCAATTTACAAGTTGGTTAAACCGATATGATGTTTACCACTTGTTGAAATTTGTTGAAATTTGTAGCAATTTACAAATTAGTTAAACCGATATGATGTTTAGCACTTGCTGAAATTTGTAGCAATTTACAGATTGGTTAAGCCGATATGATGTTTAACACTTGTTGAAATTCTGTGTGAATTTACAAGTTGAAGTTAAACCGAGATGATATTTAACACCTGTTGAAATTCTGTGTGAATTTACAAGTTGAAGTCAAACCGAGATCATGTTTAACACTTGTTGAAATTTTGTGTGAATTTAGAAGTTGAAGTTAAACCGAGATCATATTTAACACTTGTTGAAATTCTGTGTGAATTTACAAGTTGAAGTTAAACCGAGATGATGTTTAACACTTGTTAAAATTCTGTGTGAGTTTACAAGTTGAAGTTAAACCGATGTCATATTTGACACTTGTTGAAATTCTGTGTGAATTTACAAGTTGAAGTTAAACCGGTGTGATATTTAACACTTGTTGAAATTCTGTGTGAATTTACAAGTTGAAGTTAAACCGAGATGATATTTAACACTTGTTGAAATTCTGTGTGAATTTATAAGTTGAAGTTAAACCGAGATCATATTTAACATTTGTTGAAATTCTGTGTGAATTTAGAAGTTGAAGTTAAACCGATGTGATATTTAACACTTGTTGAATTCTATGTGAATTTACAAGTTATAGTTAAACTGAGGCCGTATCGAAAGGAAGATGGTTTAACACTTGTTGAAATTTTGAGAAAAATTTACAAGCTGAAGTTAAGCCGATGTTATGATAAAAGATGATAGTTAAAACACTTGTTGAAATTTTTTAGAAAAATTTATAAGTTAAAGTCAAGCTCAAGCAATATCTGCGTACTTGCCGAGACTACCAGGTTGTCAAAACTTGAAATATGGAAAACTAAAGTCTTGATAGAAGACATTGAGAAAGTGACAAGTCCTAAGCAACACTTGTGAAAATATTTGTTACAATATTTTCAAGTGTTAGGACAAGGCCGAGATGAGCAAGATTAAAAGTTGTGATAGAGGTATTTTACCCGAAGAGATTACACAGTCAAGGTGTACTTTAAAGACATACAAATTATTCTAAGTGTATAATCATACAAGAGCAGAAAAAAGAAGACATTCATTCAAAGAAGAAATTAGAGAAATGCATTTAAAGAAGAAAGAAGGCACTTTGGCCTGAATATTGAAAAATAAATTATTCAGACTACAAAAATGGCACGTCGGCCGGATTAAAAGCATACACAGAAGGACAAAGTATAAGGTACAAGGTACAAAGAGTAAAAGAAGGAAACAAAACTACTCGGCATCAATGGCAAGATATAGAAGACAGTTGGGAAGACTTCTCAGCAGCCTTCTCAGCCTCGAGCTCGACATCGATCTCCCGAAAAGTTTGATCAAAGCTCTTCTCGGCGATTGGCACCTCGGAGTTTGAAGGTAAGGATTGAAAGCAAGAATCTGGAAAAAGACATAGAAAACAGAAACAAGAATGTAATTCATAATCAAGAATGGTGATGAAACTATTAGGAAATCAAGACAAAAAGATTGCACAGGTGTGTCAAGCCAAGAACAGTGGCAGAAATCAACAGATGTGTGAATAATGTGTATTCAAGAAGATAATTTGGAAACAACGGGTAAGACAGCAATGGTGATTAACAATAAAGCAGAGCTTCTTGGAAAGCAACAAGAAATAAAACCAGGAGGAACAGTGGCTTACCAGAAAGAGGGAAGCCAGAATAAGAATTGCCGAAGTCTAACGAAGGATGCGAAAATGACAAAATGACATAAGCTTCACCGGAGGAGAGGAACGAAAACAGTTGCAGAGCTTGAAAGCTTGGAACAATGACGGATTTAAGCAAAAGAGCTAGAAAGAGAAAAAGCCAGAGGATTGAATGAACAAAAAGAAAAATCAGAGTCAAGAAGACGACAAAGTTCAAGAATAAAGCCAAGTGCACAGGCACTAAGTAAGTATGTGAAGAACAAGAAAGTAATGACCCAGACACGATGCTAGCAACAGAAAGCGGATATGGCAAGAACAGTGCCAGGCGTTCAAACAATTCAAAACTTGAAAACAGACGAAAATAGAAGACAACAGAGGGCAATTAAATGGATTCAAAAGAATTATGAAAGATTGAGCTTGATAAAAGAATTTATGAACCTACCAAGAGAAATGAACGCCAATATGAAGATTGCCGGAGTCAAAGAGATGACTGGAAGTCAGGAACCCACCGAAGAATGTGAATGGAGCAGTTGCAAAGCTCTTGGAGTTTACGAATTAATGGAACAAGAACCTTGGCTAGGAGGTGTAAAGCATAAAGCTTGATACTTGACAGAAGTGGACAGTAAAGTCCAGAGAACTTTGAGGTCAGCGAGTTTGATCTCGGATAGAGGGGCACAGATGAACGAACAGTGTAAGTTCCATCACCTCAGAATGCCTAATAGAACCTAGGGGGCAGTTGTGGGGATATATTTTCCGAGTACCAACACGTGGCCAAGGTGACGCCGACGTGTCAGCCGAGGTGCCACGTATCCTGGTTGTTATGCCGAGGTCATCTCGGATAGGCCGAGGTTACCTTCGAAGATATCGAAATCCGAGATAAGCGGATAAGGGGCAAGAGTCTTAGAATGAGAGAAGACTTCAGTTTGTATTAAGATAAGACTCTTAAAGAGTTTATCCTAATCTTACTGGGAGTCCAAGATTAGCAATAATCGTGAGACCATAGAAGTTAGGCTTCTATTGGGACTAGGTTTATGTTGGCTATAAAGGAGAGGCACCCCCATGAGTCTAAGGTATGCTTTTGATACTTAAGCTTGTGAGTTTAGCACTTGATTTATCTTTGAGAGATATACTGACTTGATCGTCGGAGTGCCCCCGGGTGGACGAACCACCGCCGGAATCTTCTCTTTCTGTTGCAGGTCAGTCAGGTGCCATCTATTCTGCCGGTGCTCTCCAGCTGGTTACTAAGCGGGCAGTGTGGTCAGAAAATCACTCACACAGAACGGTAATTCTACTTACATCATACTTTCAACTCTTTATACCTTTTTAATTTTATCTTTTTTATTACATTTTTATTCTTATCTAAAATTACCAAAAACCCCTTTCATTCCCAAATTTTGAAAACCTTTTCATTAGACCATCTCCAACGGCGAATCAGATTCAGCACTAGATTTAAATTTGATGAAAAAAAAATCACTTTTAGCTCTCCAACGGTTTCACCAAAATGATATCAAATTGAGAACGAGCAAAAACTTTCACCAAAATGAGGAGCTGCATCAGATTTTAGCAAAGTACTGTGTGTTTACATTGGAGGTGGATCCCATCAAACAATCGGCTAGACGTCCGACCGGCTATCCTACCGGTCGTCCTACAGGTCGTCATTTGCATACAAAAAAAGAAAACATGCTGCGCAGTGCTTCAGTGTTTGGTTGGCCTACGAATTGTTTCACAATTATGTTGTTTTTGTGGCACTAACAATAAATTCAAGGTTGATATAGATTTAAATTTCTATCAAAATGCAACATGGAAAAGTTGCATTGTATATAGATTTAAATTTGTATCAAATATAGCCATTCTGTACTTGCAACTCCAATAAGTTACCGTTGGTGTTACAGAGTATTTGACAAACTTACCGTTACTGTTATTACCGTTACTGTGATCTATAAAACATACCAATCTTTGAACTTCACTATATCATTCGAATTTGTATTTTCTTTGTGAGCTTCAGTTTGACAATATATTACAATTTCTACTTTCTTTGTGAGCTTCAGTGTATATTATCTATTTCTTAGCGTTAGTCTATATCATTATAATATATTTCACTGTAAGTTGGAGATTGTATCCTACTGAATTTTCTTCAAACTATGAAAGATTTTGAAATGTTTGAGAAATCACAAACTTCAGAGCACAACATTGATATTAATTTTATTTCGGAAATATAATAACCTCGACCTTCGATTAATGCTAAACCATGATTATTTATGCCTAATAGTAATTTAGAAGGAATCCGGAATTAAATTGCATATGTATTGCATTATCTTTGTGTTTTTATCTGTTTGCCATAAAATGATCTGTTCATATTTTGACTTTGAACTACGAATTGAAAGCCTTATCGGTGACCGATTCAGAAATTGATTAATGTTTTATGCTAATTAGAATTTATGTGATTTTATGGTAAATTTAAGTGAAATTTGATTTGGTAGGATTAAATTAGATTCTATAATGCTAAATTATAATAGTTCAAGTTAATTACCTTATTGCCATTAGTGGGCCACTTCATGAAACCTTTGGAGACTTGATTCTATAACATATTGGATGCACCTTTTGCTCATCTTCTGGTGACCAAACCGAGAGAAAGAGAGTGTAGGAGAGAACAACTTGTTTTCAACTAAGATTTGGCTTGGAACTTAGGAGAATTGAAGAGGCTTTGCAAATTTGAGCTCCTAGACTTGGAATTCAAGGTTTAAGGTAGGAGAATCATTTTCTTGATTGTGCATTTAAGTTATACCTTGCATGGTCCATGGTAAAATTGAAGATTAAAGTCAAGAATTGGCTTAAAATGTTAAATTGAAGTCTATATCATGCATGCATGTCTACATTCTTGAATTGTGAGGTTGTTCTCATAGAATCCTCACATGCATGTCCATATTTTTGTTATAGTCCATGAATTCATCATGATTTTGAGCTCAATCTTACATTTGGTCATGTTTTAGAGCATTGGATTTAAAATGAACACTTAAATGTTAAGCACTTGTTTTGTTCTTGAAGTTCTACTTGTAATTGTGTTCAATTGACTCACCCTTGGGCTTTGATTTTACAAATTGATCTTTGAAACATCTCATACTATGAGTTTACAAGTGTTTTCTAGAAAATGGGCCCAAGAGGTTGAGTTTTGAGGTGTTGAATGCTTGGTTTGAGCTTGGCAGGCAAATCTGGAAATTCCAGAATTTGGCTTCCTCGCTCGAGCGAAGGATTTCATGCTCGAGCGGCCATTATTTGTTCAGAGCTTCGCTCGAGCGAAGGAATGGTGGCTCGAGTGTAAATTGCAAGCTCTCAGATTTTTGGTGTACGCTCAAGCACGCTCGAGCGACGAGACCTACGCTCGAGCAAAGAGCTGTGTCTCACGCTCGAGTGAGCATCGAGCATAAAATTTCAACAACCAGTACTTTTGCATTTTTACAGACCGCTCGAGCGAAGGAGTCTACACTCGAGCGACCCCTCTGTTTTGACAAGCTCGCTCGAGCGAAGAAAGCCACGCTCGAGCGAGACCCCTGTTTTCAGCAAGTTTTGAAAAATATTTTCCAAGGCATCTTTGCATCCTCATTCCATCCTAGGCATTCATAAGCCATGTTTAAGACTCTTTAGTGAGGATTTAAGGTTAGAAACACACTAAGAACCAACGACGTAAGTTTTGTGCAATTAGAATGTGTGTTTCAAGTGCATGTCCGTTTTGTGTTATATAGGTCACGTGCCGTGTGTCGTGTGATCAATCTGCTCCGTCTGTCTGTTTCAAGGCCAACTGTGAGTAATGACTTAGTAAAGTTATGTTCAAACTGTATCTACTTTCTGTGTGATAAAACAAGATCTGTTTTCTGAAATGATATGTTCTGTACAATGAATGATTGTTCAATTTCTGATATGTATTCGTAACATCCTTAGCATCATGTGATATATGTTAGCTGTTACCCAGTATCAGAGGTTCCTTTATGGAACTTATTTCTGTCTGCACTCTGTTACCCGTACCGGAGGCCCTGTCATGGGGGCTCAGCTTCTGTTCTGTTGCCCGGATCCGGAGGCTCCTTTATGGAACTGGTTATTCGTAACCTCACGTGTATACGTTCTATTCTGTTCTGTTCTGTTAATGCTAATGGATGTATCGCGTAAACTTAATCATGACTTATGATTTCTGTCTGTATATGATCTGGACAAATGATGAATTTGATACAAATCTGAATTATGATTTCTGAATCTGTACGAACTCATTCATTGAAACCCTTTACTCTATTATTATTCACTGGGCTTTCGCTCACTGTCACGACCCAAACCCGCCCCTATGGGTTTAGTATCGTAACCGGCCAGTAACCCATGGATTACCAAAGGCCTCTGAACAGAATAACAAATAATAAGGGGCTGCGGAAGCAATAATACAAAATAGACAAGGTCTAATGAGCTGGGATAACGTACATGGGACGAAACATTTCAAAACTTATATATATACATAAACATGTCAGACAAAGGACACAAACATTTACAAAGTATTACATCCCAAGACCTGCCCTTACAAAGCACATACAGAGACTAGCATGAGTACAAAAACAACCATGGCTTTAGACTCGATCGGAACCTTCTCGGGAGGCACAGTGGTTGGCTGAAAAAAACGAAACAGAAGGCCGTCAACTCTGGCCCTGGTCACATGCCGGCTCACCTACATACATAATATAAACTGTGAGTGAAAGCCCAGTGAATAATAATAGAGTAAAGGATTTCAATGAATGAGTTCGTACGGATTCAGAAATCATAATTCAGTTCATATCAAAATCATAGTTTGTCCAGATCATATACAGACAGAAATCAAAAGTTATGATTAAGTTTACGTGATACATCCATTAGCATTAACAGAACAGAACAGAACAGAACGTATACATATGGGGTTACGAATAACCAGTTCCATAAAGAAACCTCTGGATCCGGGTAACAGAATAGAACAGAAGCTGAGCCCCTGTGATAGGGCCTCCCGTACGGGTAACAGAGTGCAGACAGAAATAAGTTCCATAAAGGAACCTCCGATACCGGGTAACAGCTAACAGATATCATATGATGCTAAGGATGTCACGAATATATATCAAAAATTGAACAATCATTCATTGTACAGAACATATCATTTCAGAAAACAGATCTTGTTTTATCACACAGAAAGTAGATATAGTTTGAACATAACTTTACTAAATTATTACTCACAGTTGGCCTTGAAACAGACAGACGAAGCAGATTGATCACACGACACGTGGCACATAACCTACATAACACATAATAGATACACACTTGAAACACACGTTCTAATTGTACAAAACTTACGTCGTTGGCTCTTAGTGTGTTTCTAACCTTAAGTCCTCACTATAGAGTCTTAAACATGGCCTAGGAATGCCTAGGATGGAATGAGGATACGAAGATGCCTTGGAAAACATTTCTCAAATTTTGCTGAAGATAAGGTCCACGCTCGAGCGCGGCTTTCCCCGCTCGAGTGGGAATGCAGAAAAATGGATCTCCGCTTGAGCGTGGAATCCCCCGCTCGAGCGGGCTGCAAACTCATGAAAAAGTGCTGGATGTAAGAAATTCATGCTTGACAGGTGCTCGACCCTCGCTCGAGCGTGGCTTCCCCCACTCGAGCGGACTGCAAAACACACAAACTTCTGGGTATACGCATTTCACGCTCGAGCGTGGCTCTCGCCGCTCGAACGGAAGTGCATGTACTCAGGCTTCACGCTCGAGCGTGAAAGTCCCCGCTCGAGCGTGGGTCAAAATTCTGGAAAATCCAGATTGACCTCCAAGCATGAAACTCGACCTCCAACCATCCAAAACTCATTTTTCTGGGCCAAATCTTTGGAAAACACTTAGTAACCCATGAAACAACATGTTTAAAGCTTCAATTCAAGAAATCATGGCCCAAGAGCAACCCAATTTGTGCAAAATCAACATAAACTCCATGAATATGCTATGAATCCAACATGTAAGGACCCCCCTTGAATTCAAACCTTCCAAAACATAACCAAACTTAATAATTTGATGAAAAACAAGTTGAATGACCACAATGTGAGTGAAATTAACACGTGCATGGAAGAAACTCTTGAAATCATGTTCAAAATGTGAAGAAATGCACATGCATGCATGGTTTAAGCCTCAATTCCACATTTTAAGCTAAACTAGACTCTAATCTACAATGTTTCCACAAATCAAGCAAGCTACAACTCAATATCATAATTAAGGAGATGAATTCACTACCTTAGGTTTGAATTCCAAGCTTAGTAGCCTAATCTTCCAAGTTGCCTTCAATCCCTCCAAATTCAAGCAAAATTCTAGATGATTCAATTTTGTTCTCTTATTCTCTCCCTCTCCTACGGTTTGGTCTCCCAGAGAAGGCTGATGAGAGATGCCCCTAAATGTAATAAGGTGTAACGGGGAGTGGTCTCAATTCATGTCACTAAGTGGCATAAGTGTAATAATTCAAACTAGTATAATTTAATGTTATTTAATCCAATTTAATCATACCAAATCAATTTTTAATTAAACCTACCATAAAACTCTATAAATCCTAATTAACACATAACACAAGTCAATTTCTGATTCGAACGCCGATGAGGCTTTCAATTTTGTAGATCAAAGTTCAAACGAGAACAGATATTTCTACGTCGAACAGATAGAAACACCAAGTCATGCAATCACACATGCAAATTAGATCCAAATCCTTCCTAAATTATTGTTAGGCATAATTAAGCACGATTTACGTTAATCAGGGGTCGGGGTTATTACACTCACAGTTTATATTATGAATGTAGGTGAGTCGGCACATGACCAGGGTCAGAGTTGACGGCCTTCTGTTTTTTTTTTGTCAGCTAACTGTTGTGCCTCTCGAGGAGGTTCCGAACAAAGCCTAAAGCCATGGTTGTTTTTGTATTCATGCTAGTCTTTGTGTATGCTCTGTAAAGTTAGGTCTTAGGAAGTACATTCTGTAAATACCTTGTAAATATTGTGTATCTGGACTGGCATGTTTATATATATATATATATATAAATAAGTTTTGAAATGTTCTGTCCCATGTACGTTATCACAGCTCATTGGACCTTGTCTATTTTGTATTATTGCTTCTGCAACCTCTTATTATTTGCTAATCTGTTCAGAGGCCTTTGGTAATCCACGGATTATTGGCCGGTTACGGTGCTAAACCTACAGGCGCGGGTTTAGGTCGTGACAGAGTGGTATCAAAGCACGTGTTCTACCACACACATAGGTCCGTATGAGCTTAGGATGTCCTAGTAAGGGTTAGGGGCATTCCATCTGCATGTGTGAGTGTGTGGTAATGTAACTGAATATGAAAACTGAATGTACATTGGAATCAAATGAATTAAAGGAAACGAATAAGATTATGCATGTGTTTGTTATTATTTGATGTCTGTATAGTAAGATAGAGAATGCAAGGGAAAGTGGTGAAAGTGAATCTTCAGAGGCTCACATGGGCCGAATGGAACAGATGTTAACAGCATTGACTGAAACCTTGACACAACAACAGAGACAACAACATTTGCCCCCTCCGCCTCCACCGGTACAAGCCGAGGCAGATAATAATGACATCATTAATCTGATACAGAAATTCATGAAAATGAAACCGCCAACGTTCTATGGTGGAATTGAACTTTTGAAAGCTGAGACGTGGTTGCTTGAGATGGAAAAATTGTATGAAGTATTTCCTTGTTTTGAAACTCAGAAAGTCCTCCTAGCTACCTACACTCTGAAAGATGAAGCCCGCAGGTGGTGGTTACTGATCTGAAGTGGCAATGGAAATATGACATGGGCACAGTTTAATGCTATCTTCTACGATAAGTATTTTCCCCAATGTTTCAGGGATCGGAAAGTGTCTGAATTTCAGGAACTCAAACAGGGAAGAATGTCTGTGGCGGAATATGAAGCTAAATTCACCGAATTGGCACAGTTTGCTCCACATATGGTGGATACCGATTACAAGAAAGCACGAAAGTTTGAAGGTGGATTGGATCTAGACGTGTTTGATCGAGTAGGCATCCTGAAATTGCCTACTTATGTGGAAGTTCTAGATAGAGCCTTAATGGCAGAGGCCACCCTAGCCGCCATGAAACAAAGTAAAGCCCAGCAACTACAACAATTGAGTGGAGAGGAAAAAGATTCGGGTTCGGTTTTAAAAGAGGCCGGTCCTTTGTCAGTAAGAAGCAAAACACAGGGACTTCAAACAGCTCGAGTCAGAGTAGTGGGTCTATTCCGGTCTGTTCTGATTGTGGTAAAAGGCATAGGGGTGTGTGCTACCGAGTGTCCGGTGCTTGTTTCCGGTGTGGCCAGCCACGTCATGTAGTGAAAGATTGCCCGCTCAGGTCTGAGACTACTAGCCGTCCTACAGCAAGTTCAGCGGGATCCGCTTCTGTGGCCAAAACCAATGCCAAAGCCAATACTGGGAAAGAACCTCTGAGACAAGGCCGAGTGTTTGTCTTAGTGCCCGGTGACGTACCGAACACCTATACTGTGGTGTCAGGTACACTCCCTATATGTTCTCAAAATGCATGTGTACTGATAGATTCTGGTTCTATACATTCCTTTGTATCGCATGCTTTTTCTCGAAAATTGACTAGACCATTAGAACTTATGACCTATGTATTATCTGTGTCTACGCCGTCTGGGGATTCTATGATGTGTGCTCATGTTTATCCAGCATGTGATGTTATGATTGGCGATATGATGTTATATGTGGTCTTATTACCCTTAGACATTAAACATTTTGATTGTATTTTGGGGATGGACTGGTTGACTAAATACTGTGCTACCATTGGCTACGCAAATAAAACTGTTGTGTTTAGACCATCGGGTATGCCTGAATTTACTTTTATTGGGAATGGGGTAGTTCCTCCCCCATATTTGATTTCGGTTGTGAAAGCTGTAAAACTCCTTAGGAAGGGATGTGGGGGTTATCTGTGTTGTATATTGACTGCCATCTGACAGTACTACTGTAGAAACAATCCCTGTTGCTTGTGAATTTCCCGATGTGTTTCCGACTGACTTACCTGGGGACTTAGTTGATAGAGAAATTGAACTCACTGTTGAGGTGTTTCCGGGGACACAACCTATTTCTAAGACTCCCTATAGAATGTCTACCTCTGAATTGAAAGAATTGAAAGCCCAACTTCAGGAACTGTTAGATAAAAAATTTATCCGTCCGAGTACTTCGCCTTAGGGTGCTCCAGTTTTGTTTGTCAAAAAGAAAGATGGATCTTTAAGATTGTGTATAGACTACCGAGAACTGAACAAAGCGACTATCAAGAATAAATACCCTCTACCCCGAATAGATAACTTGTTTGATCAACTTCAAGGTGCCCAAGTGTTTTCCAAAATTGACCTCAGGTCCGGGTATCATCAATTAAAGGTTAGAGCTGAGAACATAGAGAAAACTACATTCCGAACTAGATATGGACATTATGAATTTTTAGTAATACCGTTTGGGATGACCAATGTACCTACAGCTTTCATGGATCTTATGAATAGGGTGTTTAAATCATATATGGATGACTTCATTGTTGTATTTATTGATGACATTTTGATTTATTCTAAAGACAAGGAAGAACATGAGAACCATCTGAGAACCACCTTGCAGATTTTGAGAGAAAAGAAATTGTATGCTAAATTGTCCAAGTGTGAATTCTGGCTTGACAGTGTGGCATTTTTGGGACATGTAATCAACAAGGATGGAGTTTCTGTTGACCCTCAGAAAATTGAAGTTGTCGTGGATTGGCCTAGACTGACAAATGTGACAGAAGTATGAAGTTTTCTGGGACTTGCAGATTACTACCGGAGGTTTGTGAAAGACTTTTCCAAGCTTGTCATGCCATTGACTCAGTTAACTCAGAAAAATGTGCCATTTGACTGGAATGAACAAAGAGAGGCAGCTTTCCAAAAGTTAAAAACCAGGTTAGTGACTGCACCAATCTTAACCTTGCCTAATGGTACTGATGGGTTTCAAGTGTATAATGATGCTTCCTATAAAGGCTTGGGATGTGTACTAATGCAAAATGGAAGGGTGATTGCCTATGCTTCTAGACAACTTCGACCTCATGAAAAGAATTACCCAACACATGATCTTGAATTAGTGGCTGTGGTGTTTGCTTTGAAAATATGACGTCACTATTTATATGGGGTAACTTGCGAGGTGTATACAGACCATAAAAGTTTGAAATATTTCTTCACCCAAAAGGAATTGAACATGCGACAGAGACGATGGTTAGAACTAATCAAGGATTATGATTTGCAAATCTTGTATCATCCAGGAAAGGCTAATACCGTAGCAGATGCCTTAAGCTGAAAATCCAACGCGAATTTGTCATGTTTGCTATCTAACCGAAAAGAATTGTTAACTGACCTAGAACAAGATGGGCTATTTACTGCTATTGCCACTCAACCTACAATTCTTGACGAGATCAAACAGAAACATGCGAGGATGAATACTTGAAAAAGATCACGAAGGAATTTGATTCAAAGCCGAGGCCAGGATTTGTGTTTGAGAATGATGTGCTGAAATTTCAGAACCGTCTTTGTGTGCCCGATTGTTATGATTTGAGGAAACGTGTTATGACCGAAGCTCACAGTAGTAAATTTGCTATGCATCCAGGGAACACGAAGATGTATCATAATTTGAAACAGAATTTTTGGTGGCCTGGAATGAAAAAGAGTATTGTCGATTTCGTAACTAGATGTCTAAATTGCTAACAAGTTAAAGCTGAACACCAACGACCCGCTGGTTTGCTACAACCACTCCCAATACCGGAATGGAAATGGGAGCACATTACCATGGACTTCATTGTGGGGTTGTCTCATTCTTCTCGAGGTATGGACTCTATTTGGGTTATAGTTAATCGCTTAACTAAGTCTGCCCATTTTCTGCCTGTCAAAACTATTTATAATGCGGTTTGGCCAATATTTATATGACTGAAATTGTGAGATTGCACGGAATGCCAGTATCTATTGTGTCTAACAGAGACTCAAAGTTTGTATCGAGATTTTGGCAGAGTTTGCAACAGGCTTTGGGGACTAAGCTGAGGTTGAATAGTGCCTATCACCCACAGACAGATGCACAAACTGAACAGACTAACCAAACTCTAGAAGATATGCTCAGAATGTGTGTGTTAGACTTCCAGGGGAATTGAGAGACCTACTTGCCATTAGCTGAATTTGTGTACAACAACAGTTACCATTCAAGCATTAGAATGGCTCCTTACGAAGCTTTGTATGGAAGACAATGTCGTTCTCCGCTATGTTGGGCTGAAGTAGGTGATAGACCTTTGTTGGGACCGGAACTTGTGCAAGAAACAACTGAGAAAGTGAAACTGATACAGCAGCGTCTGAAAACTGCACAGAGTGGGCAGAAGAGCTATGCTGATGTTCGAAGAAGAGAGAGGGAATATGAAGTTGGGGACCATGTATTCATAAAGGTGACCCCGATGAAGGGTCAAACTCGGTTTGGTGTTAAGGGAAAATTGGCACCAAGATATGTTGAACCTTATGAAGTCCTCGAAAAGATCAATCCGGTATCGTATCGGGTAGCCTTACCTCCAATAATGGAACACATGCATAACGTCTTTCATGTATCGATGCTACAAGAATATTTGAGGGATCTACTCCACATCATCGAATTGACACATGTGCTTCTGAAAGATGGCTACACTTATGAGGAAAGGCCTATCCAGATTGTGAATCGCCGGATCAAAAAGTTACGAAATAAAGAAATACCGTTGGTAAAAGTTGATTAGCAAAACCACGGAGAAACCTATGCAACTTGGGAAACCGAGGAAGACATGAT
Source organism: Camellia sinensis (assembly GCF_004153795.1). NCBI lineage: Eukaryota > Viridiplantae > Streptophyta > Magnoliopsida > Ericales > Theaceae > Camellia > Camellia sinensis. The sequence goes on along the minus strand of NW_021025169.1, from coordinate 207,142 downwards.
GAAGAGATATCCAGATTTGTTCCCATTAGACCCAATATTGATTTCGAATGAAGGTAATTCGAGTTTAGAGGACCAAAATCTTTTAAGGGGGGAAGACTGTAATAACCCCGACCTCCGATTAATGCTAAACCATGATTATTTATGCCTAATAGTAATTTAGAAGGAATCCGGAATTAAATTGCATATGTATTGCATTATCTTTGTGTTTTTATCTGTTTGCCATAAAATGATCTGTTCATGTTTTGACTTTGAACTGCGAATTGAAAGTCTTATCGGTGACCGATTCAAAAATTGATTAATGTTTTATGCTAATCAGAATTTATGTGATTTTATGGTAAATTTAAGTGAAATTCAATTTGGTATGATTAAATTAGATTATATAATGCTAAATTACATTAGTTCAAGTTAATTACCTTATTGCCATTAGTGGACCACTTCATGAAACCTTTAGAGACTTGATTCTATAACATATTGGACGCACCTTTTGCTCATCTTCTGGTGACCAAACCGAGAGAAAGAGAGTGTAGGAGAGAACAACTTGTTTTCAACTAAGATTTGGCTTAGAACTTAGGAGAATTGAAGAGGCTTTGCAAATTTGAGCTCCTAGACTTGGAATTTAAGGTTTAAGGTAGGAGAATCATCTTCTTGATTGTGCATTTAAGTTATACCTTGCATGGTCCATGGTAAAATTGAAGATTAAAGTCAAGAATTGGCTTAAAATGTTGAATTGAAGTCTATATCATGCATGCATGTCTACATTCTTGAATTGTAAGGTTGTTCTCATAGAATCTTCACATGCATGTCCATATTTTTGTTATAGTCCATGAATTCATCATGATTTTGAGCTCAATCTTACATTTGGTCATGTTTTAGAGCATTGGATTTAAAATGAACACTTACATGTTAAGCTCTTGTTTTGTTCTTGAAGTTCTACTTGTAATTGTGTTCAATTGACTCACCCTTGGGCTTTGATTTTACAAATTGATCTTTGAAACATCTCATACTATGAGTTTACAAGTGTTTTCTAGAAAAAGGGCCCAGGAGGTCGAGTTTTGAGGTGTTGAATGCTTGGTTTGAGCTTAGGAGGCAAATCCAGAAATTCTAGAATTTCGCTTCCTCGCTCGAGCGACCATTGTTTGTTCAGAGCTTCGCTCGAGCGAAGGAATGGTGGCTCGAGCATAAATTCCAAGCTCTCAGGTTTTTGGTGCACGCAGACACACGCTCGAGCGACGAGACCTACGCTCGAGCGAAGAGCTGTGTCTCACGCTCGAGCGAGTATCGAGCGAGCATCGACCGTAAAATTTTAACAACCAGTACTTTTACATTTTTATAGACCGCTCAAGCGAAGGAGTCTACGCTCGAGCAACCCCTCTGTTTTGACAAGCTCGCTCGAGCGAAGGAAGCCACGCTCGAGCGAGACCCATGTTTTTAGCAAGTTTTGAAAAATGTTTTCCAAGGCATCTTTGCATCCTCATTCCATCCTAGGCATTCCTAGGCCATGTTTAAGACTCTTTAGTAAGGATTTAAGGTTAGAAACACACTAAGAACCAACGACGTAAGTTTTGTGCAATTAGAATGTGTGTTTCACATATGTGTCTGTTATGTGTTATGTAGGTCACATGCCGCGTGTCGTGTGATCAATCTGCTCCGTCTGTCTGTTTCAAGGCTAACTGTGAGTAATAACTTAGTAAAGTTGTGTTCAAACTGTATCTACTTTCTGTGTGATAAAACAAAATCTGTTTTCTGAAATGATATGTTCTGTACAATGAATGATTGTTTAATTTCTGATATGTATTCGTGACATCCTTAGCATCATGTGATATCGACTAGCTGTTACCCGGTATCGGAGGTTCCTTTATAGAACTTATTTCTGTCTGCACTCTGTTACCCATACTGGAGGCCCTGTCACGGGAGCTCAACTTCTGTTCTGTTGCCCAGATCGGGAGGCTCCTTTATGGAACTGGTTATTCGTAACCTCACGTTTATACGTTCTGTTCTGTTCTGTTAATGCTAATGGATGTATCACGTAAACTTAATCATGACTTATGATTTCTGTCTGTATATGATCTGGACAAATGATGAATTTGATACAAATCTGAATTATGATTTCTGAATCTGTATGAACTCATTCATTGAAACCCTTTACTCTATTATTATTCACTGGGCTTTTGCTCACAGTTTATATTATGTATGTAGGTGAGCCGACACATGACCAGGGCCAGAGTTGACGGCCTTCTGTTTTGTTTTTGTCAGCCAACTGTTGTGCCTCCTGAGGAGGTTCCGAACGAAGCCTAAAGCCATGGCTGTTTTTGTATTCATGCTAGTCTTTGTGTATGCTCTGTAAAGTCAGGTCTTGGGAAGTACATACTTGTAAATATTGTGTATCTGGACTGGCAGGTTTATGTATATATAAATAAGTTTTGAAATGTTCTGTCCTATGTACGTTATCACAGCTCATTGGACCTTGTCTATTTTGTATTATTGCTTCCGTAGTCCCTTATTATTTGCTAATCTGTTTAGAGGCCTTTGGTAATCCACGGATTATTGGCCGGTTACGGTGCTAAACTTACAGGGGCAGGTTTGGGTCGTGACAGGAAACTTCTCGTGTTTCTCGTGGTAAAGCGTTCGCAATTATAGAAGATGAAACTTTATGCAGATCTTAGTTGGCAGTCTCTCAAGATCCCATTACTAGTAATAGCTAGACCATGGCAATATTTTGAGAACGAGTACTTGTTTATTTTAATTCACAATTGAGTGGTGAATCAAATCGAAACCATATTTCTTTATCTCACCGTTGGTCTGTCATGCAAAAGGCAATTAATAAATTCTGTGGTTTTGTTATGACCCAAACCCGTCCCTATAAGTTTAGCATCGTAACCAGCCAGTAATCCTTGGATTACCGAAGGCCTCTGAACAGATTAACAAGATTAAGGGGCTAGCGGAAGCAAATACATAAATATAGTTGTCCAATGAGTTATGCTAACTTATATGAAACGGAATATTCAAAAACTTTATATACATAACCGGTAGTCAACCATACATTATACCCACACACATTACAGTATTTTAGGTATAGCCAACGACATCAAATCAAGTCTAATGTAAACAGAAGCCACAGAACTTAAACACAGGACTCTTTGGGAACCTCCACGTGAGGCACAATGGTTGGCTGACAATGGAACACAGATCCAGGAAAAAGCCTTCAGACTCGAACTCCAGAATGCTCACCTATACATATGTATACACACAATGAGCTAAAGCCCAATGAATAACATTAACGTAAAGGGATTAGTGAACGAAATCCGAACATATCATAAGCAGAAAACAGATCATAACATAATCATCCTCATATCAGAACATAATAATTGTACATCCCATAGAACACATCACAGAACGTCTTCCGACTAGAGTAATCGGTTCCGGATACCGATTAAACACATATCACTACAATGAAGTGGCTAACGAGATCTCGTAAACTTGTATGTCATGGACTCGCATTTTCATGCCGTCCCCCATGACTTGGGACTATCTATGGATGCCATAATAGATTTCAAACTTGGGATGTTCGTTCACGTAAACAGATACCATTTCAGAAATCATAGCTTATCACATTTCATTTGGAACATAATTCATATCAACATATCTTTACAGAAATGTTACTCACAGTGGTTCCTGTAAATGGTCAATCAATCCTCGAGTCTTGACCTACAATTACAAAATTCATAACACAAGCATGCCTTATCATTACACATTCATGTGGCCAACACGGCTTAGCTTTCATTACATTGGTTCTTTTTCTTCCTTAACACATTGCTCAAAACACACTCTTGAATCTCATAACTTAGTGCATTCTTTCCTTAGTGTGTTTTTAATTCATAACCTCATTACTATGGCTTAATTAAGGCTTAGGAATGCCTAAGATGCAATGAGGATGCCAAAACATGAATTGGAACACTTTAGTCAAATTTTCTGAAAATGAGGTTTACGCTCGAGCGTGGGTTTCCCTACTCGAGCGGACATACAGACAATGAAGCTCCGCTCGAGCGCGACTTTCCCCGCTCGAGCAGACTGTAAACTCTAAAAGTACTAGATGCAAGGTTTTCACACTCGATGGGCGCTCGACCCACGCTCGAGCGTGGTGCATGAATTCAGGGTTCACGCTTGAGCGTGAAAGTACCCGCTCGAGCGTGGGTCAAATTTATGGAAAATCCATATAGACCTCCCAAGCTCAAAACTCGAATTCAACCATCCAAAACACATCTCTTAGGCCCCAAAACTAGAGATAACATAGTAAACTTATAAAACATGAAGAATTTAGGATCATTTCATAAAATCATGGCCCAAGGGTTTGCCAAAAGTTCCCAATTTCAACTTAAAACGTGATGAATGTTCATGAACACAACATGCATGAATTTTTCTTGTATCAAACTTCTCAAAACATGATCAAACACCACAAAACAAATAGAAACTTGATGATTTCACCAAATGAAGATGAATTTCAAACATGCATGAGAGAATTCATGGAAATTATGCTCAATTTGTAAGAAAATGTACATGCATGCATGAATTGCAACTCAAATCTTTATTCTAAGCTCAATATACACATCAAACTCATAATCTTGAAGAAATTTCATGTTAAATGACTTAGTTACACAATATAGAGGTTGTAATCTTACCTAGAGTCTTGAATTACCCTTGTTCTGGCACAATCTTTGATCAATTCAAGCTATAGCCTTCAATTTCTCTTTAATCTCTTCCTTTCTCTCTCTAGAATTGCACACTCTCTCTCTCTAAAATGAATCTCCAGAATTTTGCACTCAAGAATGAGAGGAATGAGCTCAAATGAGCTTAAGGGCTCATATAGATAGTTATGATGCTAAAATACATTAATTAAAACATAAGGCTTGCCAAACGCAACTTAATGAATCGTTCTGAATCAATTTTTAATAAAACTTGCCATATGGTTCTAAAAATTCCAAATAACATATTGGTGGAGTCAATTTCGGTTTCGGACGTCGATAAGGCTTTCAATTTACATATTAAAGCGGAATTCCAGACAGATATTTCTACAAGTAGCAGATAGTAAGCCAAATATCATGCAAATCACATAATAAACCCATAATTTATTTTATTTACTCATTAACATCCTTAATTACCAATTAGTGGCTAATTGTGGATCGGGGTTATTACAGGTTTCTTAAGCAAATTCAGTTGAGGCAACAAAGTGGAACAACTAAGGCAGACATGTTAATTTTTATTTCTATTATTAAATATCAATTTTCTTTTGTAATGTCTACTTGTTATCGATATGTCTTTAATTTTCATTTTGTAGATCGCTGAAGCGAAGCAGATGTATCATGTAATACAGAAAAAACGCTTCACATTTCATACAAGTTGGAATATTTTGCACTGAAGTTGTAAGTGGGATGAATTTAGAACACAACCAAAAAAAATAACCACACAGCATGCATATCCATGTTCGAATCCACCAACTGAAGATGAGGCTTTTCAACCCAACTACAATATTGCGGGGGACCAACAACTGACCAATACATCAACACGACCAATTGGTACTAAGGCTGCGAAAGAAAAGTTGAAGAATCAAACAATTCACGATGTTAGATTTGATGAAATGGTTGTCAACCAATCTAAAATTTTTGAAGTATTATCAACTATCTCCGCTAGAACTGTTGAGTGAGATGAACAAAAAGCGATTGACCGTGAACAGAAGGCTGCAGAGCATTGAAGAAGAGCAGTGAATAGGGAGGAACACCTTAAAATCCTATCTATGATGAATGAAAAAGAAAAACGAAATGAAGATCATAGAATAATGTCAATGGACATGACAAATTTAAATCCTATGAAAAGGGTGTACTATGAAGAGCTTCAACAACAAATCTTACTTTCATCAACAAATTGATTTCCTTTACTGTTTTTGTATTGCATTACTTATTTCGAACAAAAATTTCTTGCATTTTAATCTATTTCTATATTGCATTTTATTCTATTTTAATTAATTTATGTATTCAAATTATATATATGTTAATGTTGGGTTGTATTGGTTGTATTGAAATTATTTGTATTGATTTTATTATTTAAAAACTAAAATAGTAATACCAACACAGTTACTCCAAATCAGCTTTCAAAATAAAAGTAATAGCAATACACAAAACATGATCACAAATTAAATTTTTTGTACAGAGATTGTCAAATTTTCTGTTCAAACATCTATCAATTTTGTTTGTATACTTTTTTTTAAAAACATGCTCACAAATATTTTAGTAAATACTCATGTTTACATTACCACCAGCAAATAAAATTGTCCAATATGTTCTAAAAGGGAGATCCATTACATTCAGAAAGCAAAATATCCCAACAAAATATAAAAGTTGTTCAAAAAAACAAAACAACGAAAATACTTCATGTAATAGTACATTCTGATCACAAACAAAAACCACATAATTTTTCTTCTCATCCAATCTCTCATCCAAACACATCAAAAGTCATTGTCCGATGGTGGTGGAGGGAAGTAGTGCTGGTAGATGTCATTTACGCGATGCTCAATTTGATCCATGCGATTGTTTGCCACTTCATGATGTCTTTCAGTGTCTAAATGAAACTCATCAAATTGTTGAATTAATGAGTTCTGAGCAGTGGCAAATGCATCGAATTGAGTGCCCAATACACTGACCAGATTAGCCATTTGTTGTTCCATTGAATGCACTGATTATGTTATTCTTCTTCCATGGCCAAAAAATCAGTTCAATATTGAGGTTGTTCAGTTGATGGCATTGCATTGTCATGAGGGTCTTCTGGAGCATCATTTGTTGGGACATCTACATTAAGACTTTCCATTAAATTGTTAGCTCCACCAGCATGGGTCAGTGTGTATTCCGAAATAGCCGAAGAGATTTTAGTCTTTGCTTCACTTACAAAGCGGATCTTAAAATGTTTGAAAATTTTAGTGAGTAGAGCCCCAAAAGGTAGTGACCGGCCAATGAATTGACCAAGATTTGCTCCCATCATTTATTTCATTATTATGTAGTACAAATCTAATTTTTTGCTAACTTCAAAATAGTATAGCAAATAAGCATTATAATATGGAACAACATCAAAATGTCCTCTTTTCGGAGTAACATTTTCAACTATCCACCGATGGAGAATCCGAAGGTGATATTTTAGATGTTTTGCTTGTAAATTAGTCCCGGTAAATCTGTTCTCACAAATAGTAGTATATACTTTACTAATATTACCAACAATGTCAAGTAGGTCAGACTCATTCTGAAAATAGATATGCATATCCCCTTCCACTACTCCAATAATTTGTGATAAAGTGGGAATATCAAACTGAATACCATTACCTTTCACATAAGATAGAAGAATAAAGTTTTCATCTTCTTCATTAGTACCTCTCAAGTGAACATAAAATAAAGATACAAGACGTGGATATACTTTTTGTGGTAAATTAATTAAATGTACCCACCCTATTTCCTCAAGTTTGCTAACTAACAGTGGATCATATTGAGGTGGAAGATTAACCCTTCTCTCGGTTACAATAGGTTGGCTAGAGAAGCTTTGAAAAGCGTGTTCATGTCTGTAACTAAGAAAATCATTAGTAGGATGAGCTTTAATTTGAGGCTGTTGTTGCTGTTGTTGGCATGGTGGAGGGTTGAAGGTTTCACCATGTTCTGGTCTTACTCTTTTTGTTCTTGGCATGATGTTAATATCTGTTCAATTTTATTGGAAATATGTTAAATATCAATGGTGAATTATAGAGGTTAATAAATTCAGTGTGAGGAGCTCAAATGGTGTGAAGTGGGCAACATCTCCTCACACTATTAGACCATTAGTATAATTTTGCCTCTATGGGCCATTCCACATTCAGTGTGAGCCATTCCACCATTATTAAACCATTAGCATAGTTTTGCCTCTCTAATCACCTTCTTTTCGAGAGGCACGAAAGTATGGCTCTTGGTACGATCTTAAGACTGGGGAATTACTCCAGGAGAGGCCCAAGAGGGACAAGACCACCTACTTTTCCTGGCAAAAACATTTCTTCAAGGACCTGTAATCGGTTGCGGGCGACATTACAGAGGAGAGCCGCAACTCCATAATTGGGCCAGGCTACCGCGACGACTTGTACCTAGCCACCTTTGTCAGTTATTTTATCTCTTTTTTTGTTCTCCCTAGCAACCCTGCTGAGAGTATCAATCCTGTGGTGTTCCCTTTGGCTATTAAACTCTGCAGCGACAGTCAGATCTCTTTGGCCCCCCTCTTCTTGGGGAACTTATACTTTCACCTTGACCTCATTCACACGGATATGGGAGGTCCATGGGCCACTATGATGTATGGAGCTTCGTACACACTCAGTTCCTAATCGCCTTCTTCTACAAGTGATTCCTTGTTATGGGCCCCGTCTCTAAAGAGCATGAGTCCTTATTCACTAATGAAGTCCTTGATACAAAAGGTCGTCCTGTTCTAGATGTAGAAGGTTGACCTGTCACAAGAGAAGTGTGCCAATCCCTCCCTCGCATCTCCTGATGGTCTGGTCTTGGCACCAACAAACCCTTCGTGGATTACATTGATCACATGGAGGAGTGTGTGTTCTGTCCTTTTACCCAACTTCTTCTAGGCATTTCTTTTGTCCCATTTTATTTCTCAGAGGCTCGTCATGTTGATTTCTCCCTTGATAGCGTCCAGGCCAACTCCCTTTTACTGGCTACCATGATACGCCTCGAGTTTCTGCCCGTATGGAATGAGGAGGGCATGTCCATTGTTGTATACCAACCGGATAAGGTCCTTAGGAAATTCGACATGGACCAGGGCATCCCTCACGCCCCTCCACCTCAAATAGATTTTCATTAAAGTTTCTAGAGGTTTGCTCGTGACTACACCGCCTTACTCGTGGAGGGCTTAGGCCTCATGGAGTTGGCTTTACTTGGACAAGAATGTGCCTTTACTCCCAGTAACAGGCTATTCTAGCACCGCAACCTCAACTCTTTTTTCAACTTTTGCAACAGTGCTCCCATTGTCCGTGCGATGGAACCCATTCTGGAACCTGACTTATCATTTCGTCTCCCCTCTGGTCGAGAGAAACAGACTAGTATATTCTTCCATTTCAAGCTTTTGTCCCTACCTGCAATAGAGGAGTCTCATCTATCTGGGGCAATGTTTGTCCAACCCTTGTAAGTTGCTCTTCTCCCAATTGGTGTAACAGTACGTATGACCCACTCCAAACTGAGGGCAGCCCAAGAGGCAGCAACATTAGTTGGTGAGGCACGTGCCTCACCAAGTAGGAAGAGACTCCGAAAGATACCCATAGTTAGAAAATATGTTTCATTACTTCCTTGGGTTTTTTACATTTATTTTAGTAATCACATGATCTTTTCCTTTTCAAGGCCCATCGGCCATACCACCTTCGAGCCCCAGAGGTTTTTTTACTGCCATCGAAATTTACTTATATTCAGACGACGACGATGATGATGACCTTCCCATTGCTTCAAGGGTCACACGATTCAGCACCTGCAGAATGGTACTTCCAGATGAAGTGCTGAGGCCGAACCAACTACTGAGGCTAAGCCAGTTGTTAAGGCTGTAGAAAACAAACAAGTCCCCACTACTATGGAAGTTGCAGCGAGTGGTATAGTTGTGAGGGTACAGAACCTCCAAATCTTACTGATTTTGTTTACTCTAACCATTCCTCTATCAGCGGAGATGATTTTGTTCCAGAGACTCCAAGAGAGAATCGTGGCGTAAGAGAGTCACTAGAAGTTGCACCACCCCACTTAAGAGCTGTATCTGGGGGTTCTTTCCATTCCACTGAGTCTCCACTAGTTCCATAGACCCCACTTCCTAATGTTCAAGTTGTTGAGGGAGATGCAGATGTAGCAGATGTTCCTGCTGTGGACCCCCTAAGTTTGGCTCAACTTGCGAAGGCAGCTGTCAATCTGGCCACTCATGGTACTACTGCTGTTGCTGATGTTTCTGACCCAATTACCTCAGCAACTTCTGAGTAGCTCGCTGACCTGTATCCCACTCACTTCCCTGAGGTGCCAACTAATCTTGGGGGATCACGAGACTTTTATGTGGGCATGGACACCACTGTTGTGCCAGATCTGAATGTCAAGGACTACCATATGGATGACCTCTTTTCGGAGCGACATGATGGTGCAGGCAGTTTTGGCCTTTCTCGCGATGTTAGTTTGCCCGGTCACCTCCCAGCATCTACTCATTCCAATGCCGCTGGACAGTCATATTCAGGAGAAATGTGTCACCCTCAGACCTTTGGTCGTTCTGCCAGTCTTCCCCCAGTAATTGAAGCTAGGGGTGGCTCGAGAAAGTTCCTTCAGTCCTCAGGGAAAGTTTCTTTTCTAAGTTATTAGGTCTACTCCGAAGCTGCTCCCACTCTTGTTAGCATCCAGGCGTTGCACCCTGGCACCTTTACTACTTTTAACGTTCCTAGATCTATGGTGCAGACAGCACTGCTGGAGTCACTTGTCGGCTTCATTCACGACCTTGTTACTAAGAAGATTCTGACAACCCCCAACAAGTTTGTGGAAAGTGTTGAGGCCAACCTAAGCGGCTTTGAGAAGAATGATTTGGACCCATCATAGATGAGGGATAGACTTCAGGCAGTCGATGGCTTCCTTGAGCATGCAGACAATGTGGCGATGATTGCATCCTTGTAGGAGACTATTAAGGAGTGTAAGGGTGCCTTGGAGCAGCACCAACAGAACCTAGCTCAGTTCAAAGAAAAGGACTCTGCACTGGTTGCTCAGTTACCTCGGCATGTGACCCTGATGGACTCCCTTACGAAGGGCTTAATTTGATGTATTGTGACTTTGTTATAGTTCTTTTTCTTTGCACTTTTGCTATCTTTTTTCTTTCTCCTTTGCCTTTTGAACATTGTAATCATGCTATAAAAAACTTTGATGTTTATGAGAAGCAAAAAATATTGAGTCTTACTTCATTGCCTTCTTTTCATTGCCTTTACATATCTTCTAAGGCTAAACAAAACTCTTACTATGAACGGAACTTCGCGATGACTAGGTTTTTACAAGGATAAAAATTCACTAAGAATGGAAAACTTTCCTCACACTAAGTGCTTACAAGAGTAGCAGGTTTACTAAATGTATGACACTTTCTTTACACTTTGCTTTGAAGGTGTTAACAAAGAAACTTATAACTCTTTTTTTTAACAAAAGAAATTAGGGAAAATACTCATTTACATACTTAGCGTTGATAGGGCCAGTTCTGAACCCATCATCTACTCTTATCAACTTGTAATACCCATTACTATTTGCCTCAGTAACTTTGTAGGGGCCTTCCCATCTTGGAGAGAACTTGGGGATTGGTTTCCCCCGCATGATTGCAGCCACTATTTTCCATACCAAGTCCCTTTCATTGAACTTCATGTATTGAATAGATTAATTGTAGGCGCGAGCTATGGATTGATGATACTCTTCCATTGCCTGCGAGGCCTGATCTCTTCTTTCTTCAGCTGCCTCTATGTCATTCTTCCTGCTGTTTGGAACTAAATGTGCTGACATAGCCATTCTTGCTGAGGGTACTGCCAACTCAACTAGTAACATAGCTTTGGACCCATATACTAGGGAAAATGGTGTTGCCTGAGTTGGCTTCCTCTTTGACGTTCTATACGCCTAGAGTGCTACGGGGAGTTGTTCGGACCATGTGCCCCTCACTTCATTTATCATTTTACTCAGTATCCGGATGAGGGTTTTGTTGGTTGCCTCAGCGTGTCCATTCCTTTGTGGGTAGTATGGGGTAGACTTGTGGTGCTTGATCTGATAAGTGTCTAACAATCTTCCCACATGGTGGTTCACAATGGGGGTCCCATTATCAGACAACATCACCTTAGATATGCCAAACCTACAGATTATATTTTCTTTGATGAAGTTGGCCACTCTTGCCCCATTTGCTTTCCTCATCGGTATAGCCTTTACCCACTTGGTACTAACTTCAATCGCTGCAAGTATCCATCTGTGGCCTTTGGCAAATGTCCAAGTATGAAATAGGTAAAGGCTCTTGATATAGTGCAGTTCAACCGTCGATGCATGTATTAAGTTCCCAACTTTCTGGTAGGATTGGCATATTCTTACAAAGTTTTTAGCATCTTCTTTATTGTCGATCAGTAGTAGCTGAGGTGAATAAGGTGCCCATACAATCGTTGCGCTCCTTAATGTTCTGCCTTGTGGGCTTCTCTCAACACTTCGTTTGCCTCGTCCTTTGATAAACACGCCAAAGGTTCCCCTTCAAAGCTTCTATGGTACAGCTTGCCTTGGTCAAGGAAGAAGTGAAGGGCCCGTCTCTTAACTCTAATTTCATTAGTTTTGTTCTCAGACAGTGTGTCATTTCCAAGATAGTCAATATATGGCTGCCTCTATGCCTCACTGCTTAAGAAATTGACTTCTTCCTCTTTAGGATGGGACTGACATTTTGCACACTACCTCTGCAACTTAGTGCTTTCCTTTTCCATCTTTGGCCAATAATACCCTTGCCTCTATATCCGTCGGTATAGACCAATATCTCCATCTCCACAGGACTTAGCATGGATCTGCTTAAGTCTGTAAGTTACTTCTTGTCTATCGACGCACCTTGCCAGCAGGTTGTTAGGACCGTGAAAATACAACTATCCTTTGAGGAACAGAATCTTACTCTGTATGTTCTTCGGCTAACACTGCTGGTGTTGTTATTTTCTTGATGACAATGGCTATACTATCATCTGGTATATCCACCTTTGCCTCCAGTGTAGCCAAGGCATCGGGGAAACGGTTATGTGTTCGAGGGGTATGCTGGATTTGGACATTATCAAACTGAGTGAGCAACCTTTGAACTACGATGCGATATGGGGCCAACAGAGGCTCCTTCAAGGCAAAATCACCCATTGTTTGCTTGACAACTAGCTTGGAGTCGCCCCAAATTTTCAACTTGCGGAGGCCCTTCTTTTGGGCAGCAATTAGACCCAATATCAACGCCTCATATTCAGCCTCGTTGTTTGAACATTTGAAGTCAAGGTTATATGATAGATGAAACTTCTCTCCTTCGTGACTAGTTAGCGTTATGCCAGCTCCACATTTTCTAGTTCTGAAGCTCCATCAAATTTTAAGTCCCAATAAGTCTTAACTGCAGCTACTGAAACATGGACCTTACCTGGTAGAGGTACCTCTGCAAGTTCATGTTCACCAAATGGAAATTGGGCCAGTAAGTCTACAAGTGCTTGGCTCTTAATAGCCTTGGGAGTAACACAAGTGATGTCATATTCTGCTAGAGCCAAAAGCCATCTTGTCATTCTTCCAGTCAAAGCGGGCTTGCTCAGCAAGTAGCGGACTGGATCACTCCAGGTCACAACCTAGATCGGGTGTGCCAAAAAATAGTGGCGTAACTTCTGCGCTGTGAAGATTAAGGCTAAACAATGCCTCTCAATTGGGGTATATCGCGACTCGGCACCATTGACCTTGCAACTGATATAATAGACTGGCTTCTCAATGCCATCTATGTCTTGGATAAGTAAAGCTCCAATGGACTGAGGTATAGAGGTCAGGTATAGCAGCAGAGGCTTTTCGAGTTATGGGGCAATCATTGTAAGTGGAAAGGTAAGTGCTTTCTTTACCATATCAAATGCCTGTTGGTGTTCTTGCAACCATTCAAACTTGTGATTCCCTTTCAGTGGTGTCCTAAAGGAAAAGGTTGTCTCAGCAAGGGCTAGAATCAACCTCCTGAGGTATGACACTTTGTCTAGGAATTTCTTCAAGGCCTTTTGAGAGTGTGGTGGTGGCATCTCCATGATTGACTTGATCTTATCCCTATCTGCTTCGATCCCATGTTAGTGTACCAGAAAGCCAAGGAACTTGCTGATGGTAACTCTGAAGGCACACTTGAGAGGGTTCATCTTTAAGCATAATTTGCAGCAATGCTAAAAAAAAAATTCCAAGTCGCAAAGGTGTCTATTTGCCTCAGTAGACTTGACTACCAAATCATCCACATATACCTCCACTTTATGATGCAACATGTCATGGAACATTGTAGTCATAGCCTGTTAGTAGGTTGCCCCTGCATTTTTCAAACCAAAGGGTATCATCTTATAGAAAAAAATTCTCAAGGGCATTCTAAAAGCTATTTTTTCTGCATCTTCTGGTGCCATTTTGACCTGGTTATAACCACTAAACCCGTCCATGAAGAAGAAAATCTAATGGCCATACTAGAATCGACAAGTGTGTCAACATGGGGCAATGGAAACTCATCTTTTGGGCAGGCCTTATTCAAGTCACGAAAGTCTACACAGACCTTGATCTAGCCATTCTTCTTCTTTACAAACACAATATTTGCTAGCCAAGTTGAGTACTGTATAGGCTCAATGAACTTGGCCCTCTGCAACTTTTCTACCTCTACCTTAATCTTTGCTTCAAGATCAAGGTGATACTTTTGAGCATGCTGCTTGATTGGCTTAGAGTTGGAAAAAGTGTCCAGATGATAAGTGACAAGGGATGGGTCAAGACCAGGCATCTCTTCGTATATCCAAGCAAAGACGTCACTGTACCGCTTCAGTAGTTTATCAATTCTGCCTTAGCTGCCGGAGCCATTGTTTCACTGATAAACACAGGCTTGCTTTGCCCTGGTAAGTCGCTGAGGTTGACCTCAGCAAGTACCTCTTGTTGCGGTTTGAGTCTATCTTGCATGCATTCAGGGGCGGGCTCAGACGTCTCCACCAACCCTTCTTGGGACTCATTACCGTCACATTTATTTGTCTCAGGGCCATCCTCTCAAGGTATGAAGTCTGGTCCCCAAGATCGTCATAAGTAGTAAACTGGCTTGCCACCCTCGCGCACCTTGACAATCTTGGGCAGAGGACTTGTGGACTTGCTGCTCTTCTTCTGCCCACTACTTTCTAGAGCAGTCTTTGCATCTCGAATGCCTTCCCATTTCGGCAATTTTACCCCTGCAATTTTACCAGTCCTTGGAGTTTCATCCGTTGACAACTCAGTAAAGAAAACTACATCCGAATAGTATGCCTTCTCCACTTCGAATGGCTTTTCAGACGCATTTATGGTTACTGTGCGCTTTCCCAACTTTGCCTTCACGTATTGGTGATAACTTGATGGGATAGCCCTATATCGGTGCATCCAAGCTCTACCAAGTATCATATGGTAATTTGTGTCCGCTTCGATCACATGGAACTTAGTTACGGAATGATAAGTTGGTAAACCATCCTGGACTCTGGGATACCATTGCAAAGGTGTCAGTAGTGCTGATGTTTATGGATGCCCCACCATCGAGGAAAGCACGCTTGAACTTTACATCACTGATGTAAGTTATGACAAAAAGAGGACGGTTATAAGGAAATATATATGCTCTATCTGCTTCTGAAAAAGTAATGGCCCCATAATCTTTCTAGATGCATCGAGGCACATACTCCTTAGCCTCAATAGCGTCAACATAGTGCACTTCGGAAATATTAATGAGGGCCTTTATTGCTTTCAACCTGGTGGCTTGGCTCAACCCAGCTAGTCAAAAAAGGTGCGAAACTTAACAAAGTTTTGCAAGGCCTAAGCATGAGTATCCTCTATGAATTTTGCCTCTGCAGGTACTGTCTCAGGGAGTTGGCCACTAGCGATTTCTTCTAACTCATTATAGTAGGACGCCATATGTATTTGATCACGCACGGGCCCAAGATACCCAATCATATGTACATTCTTCCCCTTCTCTTTGTGGTTAGGATAAAGGTCATTCCTTACATCACGATTACCGGCATCTTTGAACTTCAACTCATTTGCGTCAACTTTCTTCTTGAAGAAACTTTTCAAAGTCTAACAGTCCCTAGTAGGGTGTCTAGTGATTCTGTGATAGATACAATAATCTGTGCTTTCTTTGTCCTTCTTGGTTGGAGGGACATCAACCGGAGGCAAAGTAAGTTCACCATTGGCTACCCATTCTTTAACCAAGGCCTTAACATTCTCAAGGATGCAAGGATATGGATTTCTGTCCTCATAACTCTTCCTCTTGCGAGTGGATGACGCCTCCCCTTGCAAGCGGCTCCCTCCTGCAAAGGTTACCGCAGCAACTCTGCTACTGCGGAGTAACGGTGACTGTGGCGAGATCTATGCAAAGGGCCAGTGGTACTGAGGTTCCTAGCTGCCTCAACCAAGGCTGAAAAGTTAGGCAGGTTACGGTTTACCAAGAAAATTTTGAAGTCGCGTACGGCACCCTTCACACATATGTTGACTAAATGGGCCTCATCCACTAGTTCATGACAGTCAATAGCCTTATTTTGGAACCTCTTAACATAGTCCAGTATATCTTCACCTTCTTTTTAGACATCTCGCGCAAGTGTGAAGGTTGTAACTTTTTCTTGGACTTGGAATTGAAAGAACTTCATATGGAACTTGTTCACCATCTCCTCCCAACTCTTGATTGAGTTGGGAGCCAAGTTCACATACCAGCTGTAAGCCCTTTCAGTAAATGATTTGGAGAACTCCCAAAGGTGCAGAGAGTGGTCACTGCCATGGACACCAAGAGTTTCGATGAACCTCACCACGTGTTCTTTGGCATTGCCTTACTTCCCATCAAACTTAATAAACTTGGGCCTTGTATACCCAGTTAGGTATGGCATGGTCAATATCTCCTGAGAGTACACATCTGGGTTTGGGAGTGATGGAAGTTACTTCTTGCCACGCTTTTGTTCGAGCATAGCTTGTACGTCGGCTAGAGTAACGAAGTGAGTGGGTTGGAATGGACCAGTCTGCTCCTAGGTAGCTAAACCAGCGGCCGTACTGTTCGCCTGAGGTACCACCAGAGGCACCTGGATCGGAGCTCGAACCTTAGGGGACAAGTTAGGCATTGGGTTTGGGACTGCTATAGGCGGAGGTGCTTGCGCTGGGGCTGGTCTGGATGCCATGGCCATAATAGTCTCAGTGAGAGTTTGCAAAGCTGCTAGGATCTCCCTCTGCGTATCTTGGAGTGACTGGACTGCCTCAACCACAACATTGTGGTCACAGTCCTCCGCATGTATTGCTCCGCCACTGAAAGAGCCTTGTTGTCGTAAGAGTTGCGGAACTTCATCCTCTACCATCTTTTCCAGTGAAATATGTAAGTCACTGTGGGTATAAACCATCAATAAAGCAGACTCCCAAGCAGAGTCGCCCGAAATATAAGGGGGTTCAAGGTTAGGAAAGTGATTAGAGAGGCAAAACTATGCTAATAGTCTAACAAAGGTGAAATAGCTAGAGGATGAGCAATAGCAACTGTCTAGGAAGTTGAAAAGTAAGCAGTTAGGTGAAGGTGGAGTAAGTAATTCAAGAAGAAATGTATGGCAGTGCACAAATGGGCAGCATCTCCCCTAAATCCCCAAAATTCCTCTTGTTGAACCTTGGGAAATGTGTCTTATGTATAGGCTTTTCCTTGGTACGAAGAGGACACCAAGTGGCCAAATAGAGAGAAGACAGGTGTCCCTAAGGATCACACAGAATATTCTTCCTTGAGCCACCAGACTGAAGATGTCACGTGTCCTTCTGCATGTACTGTGCACTATCTGTTAGCCTCCGCAACTATCCTTTTGAACCTCAGCGAGTGTAGTTGTGACGAGAGTGTTTGGTGCTGTAACTTTCTTTTGAGCCTCAACAAGTATAGTTGCGGCGGGAACGTTTGCCGCTGCACTTACCTTCTTAGCTCGAACCTCAGCAAGTGCGCTTACAGCGGTAAACCTTGCTGCGACACTTGCCTTCTCAATTCTACTTGGCCAGTACATGCATTCTCAGGACTCTATTAGTCTGTTATCAACTATGTTTGTGCTCACCTCAGCGAAGCCTCTACCCTTAGCCACCTAACCACAAACTCCCCAGCTTTCCAAGGTGAAGGCCATAACCAAGCCTGCTATCAGCCATGTTATGCCTTAGTACCAAGTCCAAGGGGGCTTCCTTAATCCTGCATGTGTGACTAAAAGCACGTCTATGACCTGGGTAATGGAAAAGAAGTCCCTTATATTCGGGCTACCCTCCTCCCATCTTCGCGGGATCACCGCAGCAAACTGGTATTTTTGGGCTTGCTATTAGCTCCAACCAGTAAGTCTTAGGGCCTACTATCAGTGCTAAGTTAATGAACTTTGAGGCCTGCTGTAGACGTCCCCGAACGTCCCAGGAGGAAATCTCCCGTTTTGTTCATATGGGCTCATTACAGTTTGGACTCAAAAGTCATAGTCCTGTATCTAATCTCGCAGAGTGCAATGCAGGACTGATGAAATCATCAAAGAGTCTAAATCTGGCAAATCATTTTTGAAAACAAATTTTTTGAAAGAAATGTCAAACATGGACTGCTTTGCCAGATACAGAGTCGCCACCTAAATATTTTATTTTAGAGAAATTTAGGAAATCCTGACTCGTTGCCTAAGGCCACGTGTCCATCATCACCAAAGTTGCCTCGGCTCGGGAACTTGGGTACGATTAGGGAAGGTCACTTCGTGAGCACCCCCGCTCGCCCGATCAAAGATCGGCCTCTACTAACCATGATATCTAGTTTTGAAAACATTATGCATTCTTATTCCGGTTATTAGCCTAGATTTACTATGTGATGCGCATAGCATACAAGTATAGACTGGGTCGCCTCAATTGGAACAAAACATTTCATGTTTGTTTATTTGAAAATGGTTTGATGGTGCTACCCGCAAGTAGGCTACGACGTGGATTTGCCATCCTCGGATGGGCTTAGAAAATATGATTTTGCCACTATCTAGTGGGCTTAAAACTTACAATTAATGAATTGTTCCAATTCAAATAACCCAACCTTCACCCACAGGCATTCAGGCAGTTATATCATATAAGCACATAGTCTCATGGTAAGCATGCTATCATGGCAGTCACTCATACACATGCAAGGATGCTAAAGCATAAACACTTACCGAGTACTCCAAGCCAAAACAAAAGCTATGTTAGAAATCCATGCATGATCCTAACTATACAGAAATGCCTAATGCAACACATGCAAAATGCAACTAAGATAGGTTCAGCTATTCTAAAGATGGCATGTGAAATGCTACAACTAACAAGTATTCAACTCAGAATTGAAATACAAATGCAATTAGTATGATGCGCCGAGCCCGGTGTATGCAAGACAGATGAATGAATGCAAACATACTATCATACTGTATGCTAATTGAAGCATGCCCTAATCTAACCATCATAAGCTGGTAAATAAAAGAGAGAAAGACGTGAGGTTGGAAGACATAAATCACACGCACGCACATTTATTACAGTTGTGCCCTCGCTCGGAGGGTCCAAATAAATAATATACAGCCCGAATAAATAGTACAGTCCGAATAAATACAAAATCCTAATTAATTAATAAATTAATCTAGGAAAGCAGGTAAATTAGCACACAAATCCATGGACCGCCTCAGCTCTGTTCCAAATGATGAATGATGCATGCTTAAGTTGCCCTTGCGCAAAAATCCACTACGATGCCCAGTTTGCTCTGTTTGCAATTGTTCTTGGAATATTGCGCAACCTCCAGAAGGCGCGTGATTTCTGATTTACTGCAACAGAGCGCAACAAAGGGGCATGGCAAAGTATTTTCACATATGTATGGCTAGACTACTCTGTCATGGAGTGGTTAGTCCTCGATCCTCGTGCCACCAATCACGCATATCGATGCATGATGGCCGAGGAGTCGAATTGCATGACTCAATGTGAAATGAATGCACATAAAAACACAACAAGACCTAAACTCCATCATGGGTAATCCGGAGTGTCGGCGACCGGGAATTGAGACACGTTCTGTCACTCGGAGTACGAAACGTCCCTCGTTTCCCGTGCTTGGGCTAACTCCTATCCCAAACACGATGCAAATGAGATGGCATACACAATGCGACTAACATACAACCTAGCATACGCAATGCTATGAAATGGCATACACAATGCTCGATGTAACATGGCATACACAATGCTCTAACATACAACCTAGCACGAGCAATGCTAAGGACTGAAATGGCATACACAATGCATGATGGACTTACACCAACACAAGTGGACCTCAGCCACACTCACATCAGTGGCCATTAGATGAAAATGAGACGACCAAAATGCGTGTACACGTGCACGCATACCGAGGACCGAACCTAAGGCATCAAATGCCACTCTACCAAAGCATGGCAAGGGATGAAAGATGGCCTATGAACATGTAATTTCCAGCACTAAAACAAGATACTAAATGGTCCCGAAACATGGAAATATGGCACCCGATGCATGGAATAAGCCCCGAAACTCAAAACTAGGCACATGTATTGAACCACAAGTATACAAAGGTAACACAAGTCCTTACGTGTTAGGGGACTTTAAGCCTTTGTAACACAAGTCCTTACGTGTTAGGGGACTTTAAGCCTTTGTAACACAAGTCCTTACGTGTTAGGGGACTTTAAGCCTTTGTAACACAAGTCCTTACGTGTTAGGGGACTTTAAGCCTTTGTAACACAAGTCCTTACGTGTTAGGGGACTTTAAGCCTTTGTAACACAAGTCCTTACGTGTTAGGGGACTTTAAGCCTTTGTAACACAAGTCCTTACGTGTTAGGGGACTTTAAGCCTTTGTAACACAAGTCCTTACGTGTTAGGGGACTTTAAGCCTTTGTAACACAAGTCCTTACGTGTTAGGGGACTTTAAGCCTTTGTAACACAAGTCCTTACGTGTTAGGGGACTTTAAGCCTTTGTAACACAAGTCCTTACGTGTTAGGGGACTTTAAGCCTTTGTAACACAAGTCCTTACGTGTTAGGGGACTTTAAGCCTTTGTAACACAAGTCCTTACGTGTTAGGGGACTTTAAGCCTTTGTAACACAAGTCCTTACGTGTTAGGGGACTTTAAGCCTTTGTAACACAAGTCCTTACGTGTTAGGGGACTTTAAGCCTTTGTAACACAAGTCCTTACGTGTTAGGGGACTTTAAGCCTTTGTAACACAAGTCCTTACGTGTTAGGGGACTTTAAGCCTTTGTAACACAAGTCCTTACGTGTTAGGGGACTTTAAGCCTTTGTAACACAAGTCCTTACGTGTTAGGGGACTTTAAGCCTTTGTAACACAAGTCCTTACGTGTTAGGGGACTTTAAGCCTTTGTAACACAAGTCCTTACGTGTTAGGGGACTTTAAGCCTTTGTAACACAAGTCCTTACGTGTTAGGGGACTTTAAGCCTTTGTAACACAAGTCCTTACGTGTTAGGGGACTTTAAGCCTTTGTAACACAAGTCCTTACGTGTTAGGGGACTTTAAGCCTTTGTAACACAAGTCCTTACGTGTTAGGGGACTTTAAGCCTTTGTAACACAAGTCCTTACGTGTTAGGGGACTTTAAGCCTTTGTAACACAAGTCCTTACGTGTTAGGGGACTTTAAGCCTTTGTAACACAAGTCCTTACGTGTTAGGGGACTTTAAGCCTTTGTAACACAAGT
This sequence comes from Camellia sinensis, assembly GCF_004153795.1. Lineage (NCBI taxonomy): Eukaryota > Viridiplantae > Streptophyta > Magnoliopsida > Ericales > Theaceae > Camellia > Camellia sinensis. Next base: position 185,703 of record NW_021025169.1, on the reverse strand, counting down.
CCTTACGTGTTAGGGGACTTTAAGCCTTTGTAACACAAGTCCTTACGTGTTAGGGGACTTTAAGCCTTTGTAACACAAGTCCTTACGTGTTAGGGGACTTTAAGCCTTTGTAACACAAGTCCTTACGTGTTAGGGGACTTTAAGCCTTTGTAACACAAGTCCTTACGTGTTAGGGGACTTTAAGCCTTTGTAACACAAGTCCTTACGTGTTAGGGGACTTTAAGCCTTTGTAACACAAGTCCTTACGTGTTAGGGGACTTTAAGCCTTTGTAACACAAGTCCTTACGTGTTAGGGGACTTTAAGCCTTTGTAACACAAGTCCTTACGTGTTAGGGGACTTTAAGCCTTTGTAACACAAGTCCTTACGTGTTAGGGGACTTTAAGCCTTTGTAACACAAGTCCTTACGTGTTAGGGGACTTTAAGCCTTTGTAACACAAGTCCTTACGTGTTAGGGGACTTTAAGCCTTTGTAACACAAGTCCTTACGTGTTAGGGGACTTTAAGCCTTTGTAACACAAGTCCTTACGTGTTAGGGGACTTTAAGCCTTTGTAACACAAGTCCTTACGTGTTAGGGGACTTTAAGCCTTTGTAACACAAGTCCTTACGTGTTAGGGGACTTTAAGCCTTTGTAACACAAGTCCTTACGTGTTAGGGGACTTTAAGCCTTTGTAACACAAGTCCTTACGTGTTAGGGGACTTTAAGCCTTTGTAACACAAGTCCTTACGTGTTAGGGGACTTTAAGCCTTTGTAACACAAGTCCTTACGTGTTAGGGGACTTTAAGCCTTTGTAACACAAGTCCTTACGTGTTAGGGGACTTTAAGCCTTTGTAACACAAGTCCTTACGTGTTAGGGGACTTTAAGCCTTTGTAACACAAGTCCTTACGTGTTAGGGGACTTTAAGCCTTTGTAACACAAGTCCTTACGTGTTAGGGGACTTTAAGCCTTTGTAACACAAGTCCTTACGTGTTAGGGGACTTTAAGCCTTTGTAACACAAGTCCTTACGTGTTAGGGGACTTTAAGCCTTTGTAACACAAGTCCTTACGTGTTAGGGGACTTTAAGCCTTTGTAACACAAGTCCTTACGTGTTAGGGGACTTTAAGCCTTTGTAACACAAGTCCTTACGTGTTAGGGGACTTTAAGCCTTTGTAACACAAGTCCTTACGTGTTAGGGGACTTTAAGCCTTTGTAACACAAGTCCTTACGTGTTAGGGGACTTTAAGCCTTTGTAACACAAGTCCTTACGTGTTAGGGGACTTTAAGCCTTTGTAACACAAGTCCTTACGTGTTAGGGGACTTTAAGCCTTTGTAACACAAGTCCTTACGTGTTAGGGGACTTTAAGCCTTTGTAACACAAGTCCTTACGTGTTAGGGGACTTTAAGCCTTTGTAACACAAGTCCTTACGTGTTAGGGGACTTTAAGCCTTTGTAACACAAGTCCTTACGTGTTAGGGGACTTTAAGCCTTTGTAACACAAGTCCTTACGTGTTAGGGGACTTTAAGCCTTTGTAACACAAGTCCTTACGTGTTAGGGGACTTTAAGCCTTTGTAACACAAGTCCTTACGTGTTAGGGGACTTTAAGCCTTTGTAACACAAGTCCTTACGTGTTAGGGGACTTTAAGCCTTTGTAACACAAGTCCTTACGTGTTAGGGGACTTTAAGCCTTTGTAACACAAGTCCTTACGTGTTAGGGGACTTTAAGCCTTTGTAACACAAGTCCTTACGTGTTAGGGGACTTTAAGCCTTTGTAACACAAGTCCTTACGTGTTAGGGGACTTTAAGCCTTTGTAACACAAGTCCTTACGTGTTAGGGGACTTTAAGCCTTTGTAACACAAGTCCTTACGTGTTAGGGGACTTTAAGCCTTTGTAACACAAGTCCTTACGTGTTAGGGGACTTTAAGCCTTTGTAACACAAGTCCTTACGTGTTAGGGGACTTTAAGCCTTTGTAACACAAGTCCTTACGTGTTAGGGGACTTTAAGCCTTTGTAACACAAGTCCTTACGTGTTAGGGGACTTTAAGCCTTTGTAACACAAGTCCTTACGTGTTAGGGGACTTTAAGCCTTTGTAACACAAGTCCTTACGTGTTAGGGGACTTTAAGCCTTTGTAACACAAGTCCTTACGTGTTAGGGGACTTTAAGCCTTTGTAACACAAGTCCTTACGTGTTAGGGGACTTTAAGCCTTTGTAACACAAGTCCTTACGTGTTAGGGGACTTTAAGCCTTTGTAACACAAGTCCTTACGTGTTAGGGGACTTTAAGCCTTTGTAACACAAGTCCTTACGTGTTAGGGGACTTTAAGCCTTTGTAACACAAGTCCTTACGTGTTAGGGGACTTTAAGCCTTTGTAACACAAGTCCTTACGTGTTAGGGGACTTTAAGCCTTTGTAACACAAGTCCTTACGTGTTAGGGGACTTTAAGCCTTTGTAACACAAGTCCTTACGTGTTAGGGGACTTTAAGCCTTTGTAACACAAGTCCTTACGTGTTAGGGGACTTTAAGCCTTTGTAACACAAGTCCTTACGTGTTAGGGGACTTTAAGCCTTTGTAACACAAGTCCTTACGTGTTAGGGGACTTTAAGCCTTTGTAACACAAGTCCTTACGTGTTAGGGGACTTTAAGCCTTTGTAACACAAGTCCTTACGTGTTAGGGGACTTTAAGCCTTTGTAACACAAGTCCTTACGTGTTAGGGGACTTTAAGCCTTTGTAACACAAGTCCTTACGTGTTAGGGGACTTTAAGCCTTTGTAACACAAGTCCTTACGTGTTAGGGGACTTTAAGCCTTTGTAACACAAGTCCTTACGTGTTAGGGGACTTTAAGCCTTTGTAACACAAGTCCTTACGTGTTAGGGGACTTTAAGCCTTTGTAACACAAGTCCTTACGTGTTAGGGGACTTTAAGCCTTTGTAACACAAGTCCTTACGTGTTAGGGGACTTTAAGCCTTTGTAACACAAGTCCTTACGTGTTAGGGGACTTTAAGCCTTTGTAACACAAGTCCTTACGTGTTAGGGGACTTTAAGCCTTTGTAACACAAGTCCTTACGTGTTAGGGGACTTTAAGCCTTTGTAACACAAGTCCTTACGTGTTAGGGGACTTTAAGCCTTTGTAACACAAGTCCTTACGTGTTAGGGGACTTTAAGCCTTTGTAACACAAGTCCTTACGTGTTAGGGGACTTTAAGCCTTTGTAACACAAGTCCTTACGTGTTAGGGGACTTTAAGCCTTTGTAACACAAGTCCTTACGTGTTAGGGGACTTTAAGCCTTTGTAACACAAGTCCTTACGTGTTAGGGGACTTTAAGCCTTTGTAACACAAGTCCTTACGTGTTAGGGGACTTTAAGCCTTTGTAACACAAGTCCTTACGTGTTAGGGGACTTTAAGCCTTTGTAACACAAGTCCTTACGTGTTAGGGGACTTTAAGCCTTTGTAACACAAGTCCTTACGTGTTAGGGGACTTTAAGCCTTTGTAACACAAGTCCTTACGTGTTAGGGGACTTTAAGCCTTTGTAACACAAGTCCTTACGTGTTAGGGGACTTTAAGCCTTTGTAACACAAGTCCTTACGTGTTAGGGGACTTTAAGCCTTTGTAACACAAGTCCTTACGTGTTAGGGGACTTTAAGCCTTTGTAACACAAGTCCTTACGTGTTAGGGGACTTTAAGCCTTTGTAACACAAGTCCTTACGTGTTAGGGGACTTTAAGCCTTTGTAACACAAGTCCTTACGTGTTAGGGGACTTTAAGCCTTTGTAACACAAGTCCTTACGTGTTAGGGGACTTTAAGCCTTTGTAACACAAGTCCTTACGTGTTAGGGGACTTTAAGCCTTTGTAACACAAGTCCTTACGTGTTAGGGGACTTTAAGCCTTTGTAACACAAGTCCTTACGTGTTAGGGGACTTTAAGCCTTTGTAACACAAGTCCTTACGTGTTAGGGGACTTTAAGCCTTTGTAACACAAGTCCTTACGTGTTAGGGGACTTTAAGCCTTTGTAACACAAGTCCTTACGTGTTAGGGGACTTTAAGCCTTTGTAACACAAGTCCTTACGTGTTAGGGGACTTTAAGCCTTTGTAACACAAGTCCTTACGTGTTAGGGGACTTTAAGCCTTTGTAACACAAGTCCTTACGTGTTAGGGGACTTTAAGCCTTTGTAACACAAGTCCTTACGTGTTAGGGGACTTTAAGCCTTTGTAACACAAGTCCTTACGTGTTAGGGGACTTTAAGCCTTTGTAACACAAGTCCTTACGTGTTAGGGGACTTTAAGCCTTTGTAACACAAGTCCTTACGTGTTAGGGGACTTTAAGCCTTTGTAACACAAGTCCTTACGTGTTAGGGGACTTTAAGCCTTTGTAACACAAGTCCTTACGTGTTAGGGGACTTTAAGCCTTTGTAACACAAGTCCTTACGTGTTAGGGGACTTTAAGCCTTTGTAACACAAGTCCTTACGTGTTAGGGGACTTTAAGCCTTTGTAACACAAGTCCTTACGTGTTAGGGGACTTTAAGCCTTTGTAACACAAGTCCTTACGTGTTAGGGGACTTTAAGCCTTTGTAACACAAGTCCTTACGTGTTAGGGGACTTTAAGCCTTTGTAACACAAGTCCTTACGTGTTAGGGGACTTTAAGCCTTTGTAACACAAGTCCTTACGTGTTAGGGGACTTTAAGCCTTTGTAACACAAGTCCTTACGTGTTAGGGGACTTTAAGCCTTTGTAACACAAGTCCTTACGTGTTAGGGGACTTTAAGCCTTTGTAACACAAGTCCTTACGTGTTAGGGGACTTTAAGCCTTTGTAACACAAGTCCTTACGTGTTAGGGGACTTTAAGCCTTTGTAACACAAGTCCTTACGTGTTAGGGGACTTTAAGCCTTTGTAACACAAGTCCTTACGTGTTAGGGGACTTTAAGCCTTTGTAACACAAGTCCTTACGTGTTAGGGGACTTTAAGCCTTTGTAACACAAGTCCTTACGTGTTAGGGGACTTTAAGCCTTTGTAACACAAGTCCTTACGTGTTAGGGGACTTTAAGCCTTTGTAACACAAGTCCTTACGTGTTAGGGGACTTTAAGCCTTTGTAACACAAGTCCTTACGTGTTAGGGGACTTTAAGCCTTTGTAACACAAGTCCTTACGTGTTAGGGGACTTTAAGCCTTTGTAACACAAGTCCTTACGTGTTAGGGGACTTTAAGCCTTTGTAACACAAGTCCTTACGTGTTAGGGGACTTTAAGCCTTTGTAACACAAGTCCTTACGTGTTAGGGGACTTTAAGCCTTTGTAACACAAGTCCTTACGTGTTAGGGGACTTTAAGCCTTTGTAACACAAGTCCTTACGTGTTAGGGGACTTTAAGCCTTTGTAACACAAGTCCTTACGTGTTAGGGGACTTTAAGCCTTTGTAACACAAGTCCTTACGTGTTAGGGGACTTTAAGCCTTTGTAACACAAGTCCTTACGTGTTAGGGGACTTTAAGCCTTTGTAACACAAGTCCTTACGTGTTAGGGGACTTTAAGCCTTTGTAACACAAGTCCTTACGTGTTAGGGGACTTTAAGCCTTTGTAACACAAGTCCTTACGTGTTAGGGGACTTTAAGCCTTTGTAACACAAGTCCTTACGTGTTAGGGGACTTTAAGCCTTTGTAACACAAGTCCTTACGTGTTAGGGGACTTTAAGCCTTTGTAACACAAGTCCTTACGTGTTAGGGGACTTTAAGCCTTTGTAACACAAGTCCTTACGTGTTAGGGGACTTTAAGCCTTTGTAACACAAGTCCTTACGTGTTAGGGGACTTTAAGCCTTTGTAACACAAGTCCTTACGTGTTAGGGGACTTTAAGCCTTTGTAACACAAGTCCTTACGTGTTAGGGGACTTTAAGCCTTTGTAACACAAGTCCTTACGTGTTAGGGGACTTTAAGCCTTTGTAACACAAGTCCTTACGTGTTAGGGGACTTTAAGCCTTTGTAACACAAGTCCTTACGTGTTAGGGGACTTTAAGCCTTTGTAACACAAGTCCTTACGTGTTAGGGGACTTTAAGCCTTTGTAACACAAGTCCTTACGTGTTAGGGGACTTTAAGCCTTTGTAACACAAGTCCTTACGTGTTAGGGGACTTTAAGCCTTTGTAACACAAGTCCTTACGTGTTAGGGGACTTTAAGCCTTTGTAACACAAGTCCTTACGTGTTAGGGGACTTTAAGCCTTTGTAACACAAGTCCTTACGTGTTAGGGGACTTTAAGCCTTTGTAACACAAGTCCTTACGTGTTAGGGGACTTTAAGCCTTTGTAACACAAGTCCTTACGTGTTAGGGGACTTTAAGCCTTTGTAACACAAGTCCTTACGTGTTAGGGGACTTTAAGCCTTTGTAACACAAGTCCTTACGTGTTAGGGGACTTTAAGCCTTTGTAACACAAGTCCTTACGTGTTAGGGGACTTTAAGCCTTTGTAACACAAGTCCTTACGTGTTAGGGGACTTTAAGCCTTTGTAACACAAGTCCTTACGTGTTAGGGGACTTTAAGCCTTTGTAACACAAGTCCTTACGTGTTAGGGGACTTTAAGCCTTTGTAACACAAGTCCTTACGTGTTAGGGGACTTTAAGCCTTTGTAACACAAGTCCTTACGTGTTAGGGGACTTTAAGCCTTTGTAACACAAGTCCTTACGTGTTAGGGGACTTTAAGCCTTTGTAACACAAGTCCTTACGTGTTAGGGGACTTTAAGCCTTTGTAACACAAGTCCTTACGTGTTAGGGGACTTTAAGCCTTTGTAACACAAGTCCTTACGTGTTAGGGGACTTTAAGCCTTTGTAACACAAGTCCTTACGTGTTAGGGGACTTTAAGCCTTTGTAACACAAGTCCTTACGTGTTAGGGGACTTTAAGCCTTTGTAACACAAGTCCTTACGTGTTAGGGGACTTTAAGCCTTTGTAACACAAGTCCTTACGTGTTAGGGGACTTTAAGCCTTTGTAACACAAGTCCTTACGTGTTAGGGGACTTTAAGCCTTTGTAACACAAGTCCTTACGTGTTAGGGGACTTTAAGCCTTTGTAACACAAGTCCTTACGTGTTAGGGGACTTTAAGCCTTTGTAACACAAGTCCTTACGTGTTAGGGGACTTTAAGCCTTTGTAACACAAGTCCTTACGTGTTAGGGGACTTTAAGCCTTTGTAACACAAGTCCTTACGTGTTAGGGGACTTTAAGCCTTTGTAACACAAGTCCTTACGTGTTAGGGGACTTTAAGCCTTTGTAACACAAGTCCTTACGTGTTAGGGGACTTTAAGCCTTTGTAACACAAGTCCTTACGTGTTAGGGGACTTTAAGCCTTTGTAACACAAGTCCTTACGTGTTAGGGGACTTTAAGCCTTTGTAACACAAGTCCTTACGTGTTAGGGGACTTTAAGCCTTTGTAACACAAGTCCTTACGTGTTAGGGGACTTTAAGCCTTTGTAACACAAGTCCTTACGTGTTAGGGGACTTTAAGCCTTTGTAACACAAGTCCTTACGTGTTAGGGGACTTTAAGCCTTTGTAACACAAGTCCTTACGTGTTAGGGGACTTTAAGCCTTTGTAACACAAGTCCTTACGTGTTAGGGGACTTTAAGCCTTTGTAACACAAGTCCTTACGTGTTAGGGGACTTTAAGCCTTTGTAACACAAGTCCTTACGTGTTAGGGGACTTTAAGCCTTTGTAACACAAGTCCTTACGTGTTAGGGGACTTTAAGCCTTTGTAACACAAGTCCTTACGTGTTAGGGGACTTTAAGCCTTTGTAACACAAGTCCTTACGTGTTAGGGGACTTTAAGCCTTTGTAACACAAGTCCTTACGTGTTAGGGGACTTTAAGCCTTTGTAACACAAGTCCTTACGTGTTAGGGGACTTTAAGCCTTTGTAACACAAGTCCTTACGTGTTAGGGGACTTTAAGCCTTTGTAACACAAGTCCTTACGTGTTAGGGGACTTTAAGCCTTTGTAACACAAGTCCTTACGTGTTAGGGGACTTTAAGCCTTTGTAACACAAGTCCTTACGTGTTAGGGGACTTTAAGCCTTTGTAACACAAGTCCTTACGTGTTAGGGGACTTTAAGCCTTTGTAACACAAGTCCTTACGTGTTAGGGGACTTTAAGCCTTTGTAACACAAGTCCTTACGTGTTAGGGGACTTTAAGCCTTTGTAACACAAGTCCTTACGTGTTAGGGGACTTTAAGCCTTTGTAACACAAGTCCTTACGTGTTAGGGGACTTTAAGCCTTTGTAACACAAGTCCTTACGTGTTAGGGGACTTTAAGCCTTTGTAACACAAGTCCTTACGTGTTAGGGGACTTTAAGCCTTTGTAACACAAGTCCTTACGTGTTAGGGGACTTTAAGCCTTTGTAACACAAGTCCTTACGTGTTAGGGGACTTTAAGCCTTTGTAACACAAGTCCTTACGTGTTAGGGGACTTTAAGCCTTTGTAACACAAGTCCTTACGTGTTAGGGGACTTTAAGCCTTTGTAACACAAGTCCTTACGTGTTAGGGGACTTTAAGCCTTTGTAACACAAGTCCTTACGTGTTAGGGGACTTTAAGCCTTTGTAACACAAGTCCTTACGTGTTAGGGGACTTTAAGCCTTTGTAACACAAGTCCTTACGTGTTAGGGGACTTTAAGCCTTTGTAACACAAGTCCTTACGTGTTAGGGGACTTTAAGCCTTTGTAACACAAGTCCTTACGTGTTAGGGGACTTTAAGCCTTTGTAACACAAGTCCTTACGTGTTAGGGGACTTTAAGCCTTTGTAACACAAGTCCTTACGTGTTAGGGGACTTTAAGCCTTTGTAACACAAGTCCTTACGTGTTAGGGGACTTTAAGCCTTTGTAACACAAGTCCTTACGTGTTAGGGGACTTTAAGCCTTTGTAACACAAGTCCTTACGTGTTAGGGGACTTTAAGCCTTTGTAACACAAGTCCTTACGTGTTAGGGGACTTTAAGCCTTTGTAACACAAGTCCTTACGTGTTAGGGGACTTTAAGCCTTTGTAACACAAGTCCTTACGTGTTAGGGGACTTTAAGCCTTTGTAACACAAGTCCTTACGTGTTAGGGGACTTTAAGCCTTTGTAACACAAGTCCTTACGTGTTAGGGGACTTTAAGCCTTTGTAACACAAGTCCTTACGTGTTAGGGGACTTTAAGCCTTTGTAACACAAGTCCTTACGTGTTAGGGGACTTTAAGCCTTTGTAACACAAGTCCTTACGTGTTAGGGGACTTTAAGCCTTTGTAACACAAGTCCTTACGTGTTAGGGGACTTTAAGCCTTTGTAACACAAGTCCTTACGTGTTAGGGGACTTTAAGCCTTTGTAACACAAGTCCTTACGTGTTAGGGGACTTTAAGCCTTTGTAACACAAGTCCTTACGTGTTAGGGGACTTTAAGCCTTTGTAACACAAGTCCTTACGTGTTAGGGGACTTTAAGCCTTTGTAACACAAGTCCTTACGTGTTAGGGGACTTTAAGCCTTTGTAACACAAGTCCTTACGTGTTAGGGGACTTTAAGCCTTTGTAACACAAGTCCTTACGTGTTAGGGGACTTTAAGCCTTTGTAACACAAGTCCTTACGTGTTAGGGGACTTTAAGCCTTTGTAACACAAGTCCTTACGTGTTAGGGGACTTTAAGCCTTTGTAACACAAGTCCTTACGTGTTAGGGGACTTTAAGCCTTTGTAACACAAGTCCTTACGTGTTAGGGGACTTTAAGCCTTTGTAACACAAGTCCTTACGTGTTAGGGGACTTTAAGCCTTTGTAACACAAGTCCTTACGTGTTAGGGGACTTTAAGCCTTTGTAACACAAGTCCTTACGTGTTAGGGGACTTTAAGCCTTTGTAACACAAGTCCTTACGTGTTAGGGGACTTTAAGCCTTTGTAACACAAGTCCTTACGTGTTAGGGGACTTTAAGCCTTTGTAACACAAGTCCTTACGTGTTAGGGGACTTTAAGCCTTTGTAACACAAGTCCTTACGTGTTAGGGGACTTTAAGCCTTTGTAACACAAGTCCTTACGTGTTAGGGGACTTTAAGCCTTTGTAACACAAGTCCTTACGTGTTAGGGGACTTTAAGCCTTTGTAACACAAGTCCTTACGTGTTAGGGGACTTTAAGCCTTTGTAACACAAGTCCTTACGTGTTAGGGGACTTTAAGCCTTTGTAACACAAGTCCTTACGTGTTAGGGGACTTTAAGCCTTTGTAACACAAGTCCTTACGTGTTAGGGGACTTTAAGCCTTTGTAACACAAGTCCTTACGTGTTAGGGGACTTTAAGCCTTTGTAACACAAGTCCTTACGTGTTAGGGGACTTTAAGCCTTTGTAACACAAGTCCTTACGTGTTAGGGGACTTTAAGCCTTTGTAACACAAGTCCTTACGTGTTAGGGGACTTTAAGCCTTTGTAACACAAGTCCTTACGTGTTAGGGGACTTTAAGCCTTTGTAACACAAGTCCTTACGTGTTAGGGGACTTTAAGCCTTTGTAACACAAGTCCTTACGTGTTAGGGGACTTTAAGCCTTTGTAACACAAGTCCTTACGTGTTAGGGGACTTTAAGCCTTTGTAACACAAGTCCTTACGTGTTAGGGGACTTTAAGCCTTTGTAACACAAGTCCTTACGTGTTAGGGGACTTTAAGCCTTTGTAACACAAGTCCTTACGTGTTAGGGGACTTTAAGCCTTTGTAACACAAGTCCTTACGTGTTAGGGGACTTTAAGCCTTTGTAACACAAGTCCTTACGTGTTAGGGGACTTTAAGCCTTTGTAACACAAGTCCTTACGTGTTAGGGGACTTTAAGCCTTTGTAACACAAGTCCTTACGTGTTAGGGGACTTTAAGCCTTTGTAACACAAGTCCTTACGTGTTAGGGGACTTTAAGCCTTTGTAACACAAGTCCTTACGTGTTAGGGGACTTTAAGCCTTTGTAACACAAGTCCTTACGTGTTAGGGGACTTTAAGCCTTTGTAACACAAGTCCTTACGTGTTAGGGGACTTTAAGCCTTTGTAACACAAGTCCTTACGTGTTAGGGGACTTTAAGCCTTTGTAACACAAGTCCTTACGTGTTAGGGGACTTTAAGCCTTTGTAACACAAGTCCTTACGTGTTAGGGGACTTTAAGCCTTTGTAACACAAGTCCTTACGTGTTAGGGGACTTTAAGCCTTTGTAACACAAGTCCTTACGTGTTAGGGGACTTTAAGCCTTTGTAACACAAGTCCTTACGTGTTAGGGGACTTTAAGCCTTTGTAACACAAGTCCTTACGTGTTAGGGGACTTTAAGCCTTTGTAACACAAGTCCTTACGTGTTAGGGGACTTTAAGCCTTTGTAACACAAGTCCTTACGTGTTAGGGGACTTTAAGCCTTTGTAACACAAGTCCTTACGTGTTAGGGGACTTTAAGCCTTTGTAACACAAGTCCTTACGTGTTAGGGGACTTTAAGCCTTTGTAACACAAGTCCTTACGTGTTAGGGGACTTTAAGCCTTTGTAACACAAGTCCTTACGTGTTAGGGGACTTTAAGCCTTTGTAACACAAGTCCTTACGTGTTAGGGGACTTTAAGCCTTTGTAACACAAGTCCTTACGTGTTAGGGGACTTTAAGCCTTTGTAACACAAGTCCTTACGTGTTAGGGGACTTTAAGCCTTTGTAACACAAGTCCTTACGTGTTAGGGGACTTTAAGCCTTTGTAACACAAGTCCTTACGTGTTAGGGGACTTTAAGCCTTTGTAACACAAGTCCTTACGTGTTAGGGGACTTTAAGCCTTTGTAACACAAGTCCTTACGTGTTAGGGGACTTTAAGCCTTTGTAACACAAGTCCTTACGTGTTAGGGGACTTTAAGCCTTTGTAACACAAGTCCTTACGTGTTAGGGGACTTTAAGCCTTTGTAACACAAGTCCTTACGTGTTAGGGGACTTTAAGCCTTTGTAACACAAGTCCTTACGTGTTAGGGGACTTTAAGCCTTTGTAACACAAGTCCTTACGTGTTAGGGGACTTTAAGCCTTTGTAACACAAGTCCTTACGTGTTAGGGGACTTTAAGCCTTTGTAACACAAGTCCTTACGTGTTAGGGGACTTTAAGCCTTTGTAACACAAGTCCTTACGTGTTAGGGGACTTTAAGCCTTTGTAACACAAGTCCTTACGTGTTAGGGGACTTTAAGCCTTTGTAACACAAGTCCTTACGTGTTAGGGGACTTTAAGCCTTTGTAACACAAGTCCTTACGTGTTAGGGGACTTTAAGCCTTTGTAACACAAGTCCTTACGTGTTAGGGGACTTTAAGCCTTTGTAACACAAGTCCTTACGTGTTAGGGGACTTTAAGCCTTTGTAACACAAGTCCTTACGTGTTAGGGGACTTTAAGCCTTTGTAACACAAGTCCTTACGTGTTAGGGGACTTTAAGCCTTTGTAACACAAGTCCTTACGTGTTAGGGGACTTTAAGCCTTTGTAACACAAGTCCTTACGTGTTAGGGGACTTTAAGCCTTTGTAACACAAGTCCTTACGTGTTAGGGGACTTTAAGCCTTTGTAACACAAGTCCTTACGTGTTAGGGGACTTTAAGCCTTTGTAACACAAGTCCTTACGTGTTAGGGGACTTTAAGCCTTTGTAACACAAGTCCTTACGTGTTAGGGGACTTTAAGCCTTTGTAACACAAGTCCTTACGTGTTAGGGGACTTTAAGCCTTTGTAACACAAGTCCTTACGTGTTAGGGGACTTTAAGCCTTTGTAACACAAGTCCTTACGTGTTAGGGGACTTTAAGCCTTTGTAACACAAGTCCTTACGTGTTAGGGGACTTTAAGCCTTTGTAACACAAGTCCTTACGTGTTAGGGGACTTTAAGCCTTTGTAACACAAGTCCTTACGTGTTAGGGGACTTTAAGCCTTTGTAACACAAGTCCTTACGTGTTAGGGGACTTTAAGCCTTTGTAACACAAGTCCTTACGTGTTAGGGGACTTTAAGCCTTTGTAACACAAGTCCTTACGTGTTAGGGGACTTTAAGCCTTTGTAACACAAGTCCTTACGTGTTAGGGGACTTTAAGCCTTTGTAACACAAGTCCTTACGTGTTAGGGGACTTTAAGCCTTTGTAACACAAGTCCTTACGTGTTAGGGGACTTTAAGCCTTTGTAACACAAGTCCTTACGTGTTAGGGGACTTTAAGCCTTTGTAACACAAGTCCTTACGTGTTAGGGGACTTTAAGCCTTTGTAACACAAGTCCTTACGTGTTAGGGGACTTTAAGCCTTTGTAACACAAGTCCTTACGTGTTAGGGGACTTTAAGCCTTTGTAACACAAGTCCTTACGTGTTAGGGGACTTTAAGCCTTTGTAACACAAGTCCTTACGTGTTAGGGGACTTTAAGCCTTTGTAACACAAGTCCTTACGTGTTAGGGGACTTTAAGCCTTTGTAACACAAGTCCTTACGTGTTAGGGGACTTTAAGCCTTTGTAACACAAGTCCTTACGTGTTAGGGGACTTTAAGCCTTTGTAACACAAGTCCTTACGTGTTAGGGGACTTTAAGCCTTTGTAACACAAGTCCTTACGTGTTAGGGGACTTTAAGCCTTTGTAACACAAGTCCTTACGTGTTAGGGGACTTTAAGCCTTTGTAACACAAGTCCTTACGTGTTAGGGGACTTTAAGCCTTTGTAACACAAGTCCTTACGTGTTAGGGGACTTTAAGCCTTTGTAACACAAGTCCTTACGTGTTAGGGGACTTTAAGCCTTTGTAACACAAGTCCTTACGTGTTAGGGGACTTTAAGCCTTTGTAACACAAGTCCTTACGTGTTAGGGGACTTTAAGCCTTTGTAACACAAGTCCTTACGTGTTAGGGGACTTTAAGCCTTTGTAACACAAGTCCTTACGTGTTAGGGGACTTTAAGCCTTTGTAACACAAGTCCTTACGTGTTAGGGGACTTTAAGCCTTTGTAACACAAGTCCTTACGTGTTAGGGGACTTTAAGCCTTTGTAACACAAGTCCTTACGTGTTAGGGGACTTTAAGCCTTTGTAACACAAGTCCTTACGTGTTAGGGGACTTTAAGCCTTTGTAACACAAGTCCTTACGTGTTAGGGGACTTTAAGCCTTTGTAACACAAGTCCTTACGTGTTAGGGGACTTTAAGCCTTTGTAACACAAGTCCTTACGTGTTAGGGGACTTTAAGCCTTTGTAACACAAGTCCTTACGTGTTAGGGGACTTTAAGCCTTTGTAACACAAGTCCTTACGTGTTAGGGGACTTTAAGCCTTTGTAACACAAGTCCTTACGTGTTAGGGGACTTTAAGCCTTTGTAACACAAGTCCTTACGTGTTAGGGGACTTTAAGCCTTTGTAACACAAGTCCTTACGTGTTAGGGGACTTTAAGCCTTTGTAACACAAGTCCTTACGTGTTAGGGGACTTTAAGCCTTTGTAACACAAGTCCTTACGTGTTAGGGGACTTTAAGCCTTTGTAACACAAGTCCTTACGTGTTAGGGGACTTTAAGCCTTTGTAACACAAGTCCTTACGTGTTAGGGGACTTTAAGCCTTTGTAACACAAGTCCTTACGTGTTAGGGGACTTTAAGCCTTTGTAACACAAGTCCTTACGTGTTAGGGGACTTTAAGCCTTTGTAACACAAGTCCTTACGTGTTAGGGGACTTTAAGCCTTTGTAACACAAGTCCTTACGTGTTAGGGGACTTTAAGCCTTTGTAACACAAGTCCTTACGTGTTAGGGGACTTTAAGCCTTTGTAACACAAGTCCTTACGTGTTAGGGGACTTTAAGCCTTTGTAACACAAGTCCTTACGTGTTAGGGGACTTTAAGCCTTTGTAACACAAGTCCTTACGTGTTAGGGGACTTTAAGCCTTTGTAACACAAGTCCTTACGTGTTAGGGGACTTTAAGCCTTTGTAACACAAGTCCTTACGTGTTAGGGGACTTTAAGCCTTTGTAACACAAGTCCTTACGTGTTAGGGGACTTTAAGCCTTTGTAACACAAGTCCTTACGTGTTAGGGGACTTTAAGCCTTTGTAACACAAGTCCTTACGTGTTAGGGGACTTTAAGCCTTTGTAACACAAGTCCTTACGTGTTAGGGGACTTTAAGCCTTTGTAACACAAGTCCTTACGTGTTAGGGGACTTTAAGCCTTTGTAACACAAGTCCTTACGTGTTAGGGGACTTTAAGCCTTTGTAACACAAGTCCTTACGTGTTAGGGGACTTTAAGCCTTTGTAACACAAGTCCTTACGTGTTAGGGGACTTTAAGCCTTTGTAACACAAGTCCTTACGTGTTAGGGGACTTTAAGCCTTTGTAACACAAGTCCTTACGTGTTAGGGGACTTTAAGCCTTTGTAACACAAGTCCTTACGTGTTAGGGGACTTTAAGCCTTTGTAACACAAGTCCTTACGTGTTAGGGGACTTTAAGCCTTTGTAACACAAGTCCTTACGTGTTAGGGGACTTTAAGCCTTTGTAACACAAGTCCTTACGTGTTAGGGGACTTTAAGCCTTTGTAACACAAGTCCTTACGTGTTAGGGGACTTTAAGCCTTTGTAACACAAGTCCTTACGTGTTAGGGGACTTTAAGCCTTTGTAACACAAGTCCTTACGTGTTAGGGGACTTTAAGCCTTTGTAACACAAGTCCTTACGTGTTAGGGGACTTTAAGCCTTTGTAACACAAGTCCTTACGTGTTAGGGGACTTTAAGCCTTTGTAACACAAGTCCTTACGTGTTAGGGGACTTTAAGCCTTTGTAACACAAGTCCTTACGTGTTAGGGGACTTTAAGCCTTTGTAACACAAGTCCTTACGTGTTAGGGGACTTTAAGCCTTTGTAACACAAGTCCTTACGTGTTAGGGGACTTTAAGCCTTTGTAACACAAGTCCTTACGTGTTAGGGGACTTTAAGCCTTTGTAACACAAGTCCTTACGTGTTAGGGGACTTTAAGCCTTTGTAACACAAGTCCTTACGTGTTAGGGGACTTTAAGCCTTTGTAACACAAGTCCTTACGTGTTAGGGGACTTTAAGCCTTTGTAACACAAGTCCTTACGTGTTAGGGGACTTTAAGCCTTTGTAACACAAGTCCTTACGTGTTAGGGGACTTTAAGCCTTTGTAACACAAGTCCTTACGTGTTAGGGGACTTTAAGCCTTTGTAACACAAGTCCTTACGTGTTAGGGGACTTTAAGCCTTTGTAACACAAGTCCTTACGTGTTAGGGGACTTTAAGCCTTTGTAACACAAGTCCTTACGTGTTAGGGGACTTTAAGCCTTTGTAACACAAGTCCTTACGTGTTAGGGGACTTTAAGCCTTTGTAACACAAGTCCTTACGTGTTAGGGGACTTTAAGCCTTTGTAACACAAGTCCTTACGTGTTAGGGGACTTTAAGCCTTTGTAACACAAGTCCTTACGTGTTAGGGGACTTTAAGCCTTTGTAACACAAGTCCTTACGTGTTAGGGGACTTTAAGCCTTTGTAACACAAGTCCTTACGTGTTAGGGGACTTTAAGCCTTTGTAACACAAGTCCTTACGTGTTAGGGGACTTTAAGCCTTTGTAACACAAGTCCTTACGTGTTAGGGGACTTTAAGCCTTTGTAACACAAGTCCTTACGTGTTAGGGGACTTTAAGCCTTTGTAACACAAGTCCTTACGTGTTAGGGGACTTTAAGCCTTTGTAACACAAGTCCTTACGTGTTAGGGGACTTTAAGCCTTTGTAACACAAGTCCTTACGTGTTAGGGGACTTTAAGCCTTTGTAACACAAGTCCTTACGTGTTAGGGGACTTTAAGCCTTTGTAACACAAGTCCTTACGTGTTAGGGGACTTTAAGCCTTTGTAACACAAGTCCTTACGTGTTAGGGGACTTTAAGCCTTTGTAACACAAGTCCTTACGTGTTAGGGGACTTTAAGCCTTTGTAACACAAGTCCTTACGTGTTAGGGGACTTTAAGCCTTTGTAACACAAGTCCTTACGTGTTAGGGGACTTTAAGCCTTTGTAACACAAGTCCTTACGTGTTAGGGGACTTTAAGCCTTTGTAACACAAGTCCTTACGTGTTAGGGGACTTTAAGCCTTTGTAACACAAGTCCTTACGTGTTAGGGGACTTTAAGCCTTTGTAACACAAGTCCTTACGTGTTAGGGGACTTTAAGCCTTTGTAACACAAGTCCTTACGTGTTAGGGGACTTTAAGCCTTTGTAACACAAGTCCTTACGTGTTAGGGGACTTTAAGCCTTTGTAACACAAGTCCTTACGTGTTAGGGGACTTTAAGCCTTTGTAACACAAGTCCTTACGTGTTAGGGGACTTTAAGCCTTTGTAACACAAGTCCTTACGTGTTAGGGGACTTTAAGCCTTTGTAACACAAGTCCTTACGTGTTAGGGGACTTTAAGCCTTTGTAACACAAGTCCTTACGTGTTAGGGGACTTTAAGCCTTTGTAACACAAGTCCTTACGTGTTAGGGGACTTTAAGCCTTTGTAACACAAGTCCTTACGTGTTAGGGGACTTTAAGCCTTTGTAACACAAGTCCTTACGTGTTAGGGGACTTTAAGCCTTTGTAACACAAGTCCTTACGTGTTAGGGGACTTTAAGCCTTTGTAACACAAGTCCTTACGTGTTAGGGGACTTTAAGCCTTTGTAACACAAGTCCTTACGTGTTAGGGGACTTTAAGCCTTTGTAACACAAGTCCTTACGTGTTAGGGGACTTTAAGCCTTTGTAACACAAGTCCTTACGTGTTAGGGGACTTTAAGCCTTTGTAACACAAGTCCTTACGTGTTAGGGGACTTTAAGCCTTTGTAACACAAGTCCTTACGTGTTAGGGGACTTTAAGCCTTTGTAACACAAGTCCTTACGTGTTAGGGGACTTTAAGCCTTTGTAACACAAGTCCTTACGTGTTAGGGGACTTTAAGCCTTTGTAACACAAGTCCTTACGTGTTAGGGGACTTTAAGCCTTTGTAACACAAGTCCTTACGTGTTAGGGGACTTTAAGCCTTTGTAACACAAGTCCTTACGTGTTAGGGGACTTTAAGCCTTTGTAACACAAGTCCTTACGTGTTAGGGGACTTTAAGCCTTTGTAACACAAGTCCTTACGTGTTAGGGGACTTTAAGCCTTTGTAACACAAGTCCTTACGTGTTAGGGGACTTTAAGCCTTTGTAACACAAGTCCTTACGTGTTAGGGGACTTTAAGCCTTTGTAACACAAGTCCTTACGTGTTAGGGGACTTTAAGCCTTTGTAACACAAGTCCTTACGTGTTAGGGGACTTTAAGCCTTTGTAACACAAGTCCTTACGTGTTAGGGGACTTTAAGCCTTTGTAACACAAGTCCTTACGTGTTAGGGGACTTTAAGCCTTTGTAACACAAGTCCTTACGTGTTAGGGGACTTTAAGCCTTTGTAACACAAGTCCTTACGTGTTAGGGGACTTTAAGCCTTTGTAACACAAGTCCTTACGTGTTAGGGGACTTTAAGCCTTTGTAACACAAGTCCTTACGTGTTAGGGGACTTTAAGCCTTTGTAACACAAGTCCTTACGTGTTAGGGGACTTTAAGCCTTTGTAACACAAGTCCTTACGTGTTAGGGGACTTTAAGCCTTTGTAACACAAGTCCTTACGTGTTAGGGGACTTTAAGCCTTTGTAACACAAGTCCTTACGTGTTAGGGGACTTTAAGCCTTTGTAACACAAGTCCTTACGTGTTAGGGGACTTTAAGCCTTTGTAACACAAGTCCTTACGTGTTAGGGGACTTTAAGCCTTTGTAACACAAGTCCTTACGTGTTAGGGGACTTTAAGCCTTTGTAACACAAGTCCTTACGTGTTAGGGGACTTTAAGCCTTTGTAACACAAGTCCTTACGTGTTAGGGGACTTTAAGCCTTTGTAACACAAGTCCTTACGTGTTAGGGGACTTTAAGCCTTTGTAACACAAGTCCTTACGTGTTAGGGGACTTTAAGCCTTTGTAACACAAGTCCTTACGTGTTAGGGGACTTTAAGCCTTTGTAACACAAGTCCTTACGTGTTAGGGGACTTTAAGCCTTTGTAACACAAGTCCTTACGTGTTAGGGGACTTTAAGCCTTTGTAACACAAGTCCTTACGTGTTAGGGGACTTTAAGCCTTTGTAACACAAGTCCTTACGTGTTAGGGGACTTTAAGCCTTTGTAACACAAGTCCTTACGTGTTAGGGGACTTTAAGCCTTTGTAACACAAGTCCTTACGTGTTAGGGGACTTTAAGCCTTTGTAACACAAGTCCTTACGTGTTAGGGGACTTTAAGCCTTTGTAACACAAGTCCTTACGTGTTAGGGGACTTTAAGCCTTTGTAACACAAGTCCTTACGTGTTAGGGGACTTTAAGCCTTTGTAACACAAGTCCTTACGTGTTAGGGGACTTTAAGCCTTTGTAACACAAGTCCTTACGTGTTAGGGGACTTTAAGCCTTTGTAACACAAGTCCTTACGTGTTAGGGGACTTTAAGCCTTTGTAACACAAGTCCTTACGTGTTAGGGGACTTTAAGCCTTTGTAACACAAGTCCTTACGTGTTAGGGGACTTTAAGCCTTTGTAACACAAGTCCTTACGTGTTAGGGGACTTTAAGCCTTTGTAACACAAGTCCTTACGTGTTAGGGGACTTTAAGCCTTTGTAACACAAGTCCTTACGTGTTAGGGGACTTTAAGCCTTTGTAACACAAGTCCTTACGTGTTAGGGGACTTTAAGCCTTTGTAACACAAGTCCTTACGTGTTAGGGGACTTTAAGCCTTTGTAACACAAGTCCTTACGTGTTAGGGGACTTTAAGCCTTTGTAACACAAGTCCTTACGTGTTAGGGGACTTTAAGCCTTTGTAACACAAGTCCTTACGTGTTAGGGGACTTTAAGCCTTTGTAACACAAGTCCTTACGTGTTAGGGGACTTTAAGCCTTTGTAACACAAGTCCTTACGTGTTAGGGGACTTTAAGCCTTTGTAACACAAGTCCTTACGTGTTAGGGGACTTTAAGCCTTTGTAACACAAGTCCTTACGTGTTAGGGGACTTTAAGCCTTTGTAACACAAGTCCTTACGTGTTAGGGGACTTTAAGCCTTTGTAACACAAGTCCTTACGTGTTAGGGGACTTTAAGCCTTTGTAACACAAGTCCTTACGTGTTAGGGGACTTTAAGCCTTTGTAACACAAGTCCTTACGTGTTAGGGGACTTTAAGCCTTTGTAACACAAGTCCTTACGTGTTAGGGGACTTTAAGCCTTTGTAACACAAGTCCTTACGTGTTAGGGGACTTTAAGCCTTTGTAACACAAGTCCTTACGTGTTAGGGGACTTTAAGCCTTTGTAACACAAGTCCTTACGTGTTAGGGGACTTTAAGCCTTTGTAACACAAGTCCTTACGTGTTAGGGGACTTTAAGCCTTTGTAACACAAGTCCTTACGTGTTAGGGGACTTTAAGCCTTTGTAACACAAGTCCTTACGTGTTAGGGGACTTTAAGCCTTTGTAACACAAGTCCTTACGTGTTAGGGGACTTTAAGCCTTTGTAACACAAGTCCTTACGTGTTAGGGGACTTTAAGCCTTTGTAACACAAGTCCTTACGTGTTAGGGGACTTTAAGCCTTTGTAACACAAGTCCTTACGTGTTAGGGGACTTTAAGCCTTTGTAACACAAGTCCTTACGTGTTAGGGGACTTTAAGCCTTTGTAACACAAGTCCTTACGTGTTAGGGGACTTTAAGCCTTTGTAACACAAGTCCTTACGTGTTAGGGGACTTTAAGCCTTTGTAACACAAGTCCTTACGTGTTAGGGGACTTTAAGCCTTTGTAACACAAGTCCTTACGTGTTAGGGGACTTTAAGCCTTTGTAACACAAGTCCTTACGTGTTAGGGGACTTTAAGCCTTTGTAACACAAGTCCTTACGTGTTAGGGGACTTTAAGCCTTTGTAACACAAGTCCTTACGTGTTAGGGGACTTTAAGCCTTTGTAACACAAGTCCTTACGTGTTAGGGGACTTTAAGCCTTTGTAACACAAGTCCTTACGTGTTAGGGGACTTTAAGCCTTTGTAACACAAGTCCTTACGTGTTAGGGGACTTTAAGCCTTTGTAACACAAGTCCTTACGTGTTAGGGGACTTTAAGCCTTTGTAACACAAGTCCTTACGTGTTAGGGGACTTTAAGCCTTTGTAACACAAGTCCTTACGTGTTAGGGGACTTTAAGCCTTTGTAACACAAGTCCTTACGTGTTAGGGGACTTTAAGCCTTTGTAACACAAGTCCTTACGTGTTAGGGGACTTTAAGCCTTTGTAACACAAGTCCTTACGTGTTAGGGGACTTTAAGCCTTTGTAACACAAGTCCTTACGTGTTAGGGGACTTTAAGCCTTTGTAACACAAGTCCTTACGTGTTAGGGGACTTTAAGCCTTTGTAACACAAGTCCTTACGTGTTAGGGGACTTTAAGCCTTTGTAACACAAGTCCTTACGTGTTAGGGGACTTTAAGCCTTTGTAACACAAGTCCTTACGTGTTAGGGGACTTTAAGCCTTTGTAACACAAGTCCTTACGTGTTAGGGGACTTTAAGCCTTTGTAACACAAGTCCTTACGTGTTAGGGGACTTTAAGCCTTTGTAACACAAGTCCTTACGTGTTAGGGGACTTTAAGCCTTTGTAACACAAGTCCTTACGTGTTAGGGGACTTTAAGCCTTTGTAACACAAGTCCTTACGTGTTAGGGGACTTTAAGCCTTTGTAACACAAGTCCTTACGTGTTAGGGGACTTTAAGCCTTTGTAACACAAGTCCTTACGTGTTAGGGGACTTTAAGCCTTTGTAACACAAGTCCTTACGTGTTAGGGGACTTTAAGCCTTTGTAACACAAGTCCTTACGTGTTAGGGGACTTTAAGCCTTTGTAACACAAGTCCTTACGTGTTAGGGGACTTTAAGCCTTTGTAACACAAGTCCTTACGTGTTAGGGGACTTTAAGCCTTTGTAACACAAGTCCTTACGTGTTAGGGGACTTTAAGCCTTTGTAACACAAGTCCTTACGTGTTAGGGGACTTTAAGCCTTTGTAACACAAGTCCTTACGTGTTAGGGGACTTTAAGCCTTTGTAACACAAGTCCTTACGTGTTAGGGGACTTTAAGCCTTTGTAACACAAGTCCTTACGTGTTAGGGGACTTTAAGCCTTTGTAACACAAGTCCTTACGTGTTAGGGGACTTTAAGCCTTTGTAACACAAGTCCTTACGTGTTAGGGGACTTTAAGCCTTTGTAACACAAGTCCTTACGTGTTAGGGGACTTTAAGCCTTTGTAACACAAGTCCTTACGTGTTAGGGGACTTTAAGCCTTTGTAACACAAGTCCTTACGTGTTAGGGGACTTTAAGCCTTTGTAACACAAGTCCTTACGTGTTAGGGGACTTTAAGCCTTTGTAACACAAGTCCTTACGTGTTAGGGGACTTTAAGCCTTTGTAACACAAGTCCTTACGTGTTAGGGGACTTTAAGCCTTTGTAACACAAGTCCTTACGTGTTAGGGGACTTTAAGCCTTTGTAACACAAGTCCTTACGTGTTAGGGGACTTTAAGCCTTTGTAACACAAGTCCTTACGTGTTAGGGGACTTTAAGCCTTTGTAACACAAGTCCTTACGTGTTAGGGGACTTTAAGCCTTTGTAACACAAGTCCTTACGTGTTAGGGGACTTTAAGCCTTTGTAACACAAGTCCTTACGTGTTAGGGGACTTTAAGCCTTTGTAACACAAGTCCTTACGTGTTAGGGGACTTTAAGCCTTTGTAACACAAGTCCTTACGTGTTAGGGGACTTTAAGCCTTTGTAACACAAGTCCTTACGTGTTAGGGGACTTTAAGCCTTTGTAACACAAGTCCTTACGTGTTAGGGGACTTTAAGCCTTTGTAACACAAGTCCTTACGTGTTAGGGGACTTTAAGCCTTTGTAACACAAGTCCTTACGTGTTAGGGGACTTTAAGCCTTTGTAACACAAGTCCTTACGTGTTAGGGGACTTTAAGCCTTTGTAACACAAGTCCTTACGTGTTAGGGGACTTTAAGCCTTTGTAACACAAGTCCTTACGTGTTAGGGGACTTTAAGCCTTTGTAACACAAGTCCTTACGTGTTAGGGGACTTTAAGCCTTTGTAACACAAGTCCTTACGTGTTAGGGGACTTTAAGCCTTTGTAACACAAGTCCTTACGTGTTAGGGGACTTTAAGCCTTTGTAACACAAGTCCTTACGTGTTAGGGGACTTTAAGCCTTTGTAACACAAGTCCTTACGTGTTAGGGGACTTTAAGCCTTTGTAACACAAGTCCTTACGTGTTAGGGGACTTTAAGCCTTTGTAACACAAGTCCTTACGTGTTAGGGGACTTTAAGCCTTTGTAACACAAGTCCTTACGTGTTAGGGGACTTTAAGCCTTTGTAACACAAGTCCTTACGTGTTAGGGGACTTTAAGCCTTTGTAACACAAGTCCTTACGTGTTAGGGGACTTTAAGCCTTTGTAACACAAGTCCTTACGTGTTAGGGGACTTTAAGCCTTTGTAACACAAGTCCTTACGTGTTAGGGGACTTTAAGCCTTTGTAACACAAGTCCTTACGTGTTAGGGGACTTTAAGCCTTTGTAACACAAGTCCTTACGTGTTAGGGGACTTTAAGCCTTTGTAACACAAGTCCTTACGTGTTAGGGGACTTTAAGCCTTTGTAACACAAGTCCTTACGTGTTAGGGGACTTTAAGCCTTTGTAACACAAGTCCTTACGTGTTAGGGGACTTTAAGCCTTTGTAACACAAGTCCTTACGTGTTAGGGGACTTTAAGCCTTTGTAACACAAGTCCTTACGTGTTAGGGGACTTTAAGCCTTTGTAACACAAGTCCTTACGTGTTAGGGGACTTTAAGCCTTTGTAACACAAGTCCTTACGTGTTAGGGGACTTTAAGCCTTTGTAACACAAGTCCTTACGTGTTAGGGGACTTTAAGCCTTTGTAACACAAGTCCTTACGTGTTAGGGGACTTTAAGCCTTTGTAACACAAGTCCTTACGTGTTAGGGGACTTTAAGCCTTTGTAACACAAGTCCTTACGTGTTAGGGGACTTTAAGCCTTTGTAACACAAGTCCTTACGTGTTAGGGGACTTTAAGCCTTTGTAACACAAGTCCTTACGTGTTAGGGGACTTTAAGCCTTTGTAACACAAGTCCTTACGTGTTAGGGGACTTTAAGCCTTTGTAACACAAGTCCTTACGTGTTAGGGGACTTTAAGCCTTTGTAACACAAGTCCTTACGTGTTAGGGGACTTTAAGCCTTTGTAACACAAGTCCTTACGTGTTAGGGGACTTTAAGCCTTTGTAACACAAGTCCTTACGTGTTAGGGGACTTTAAGCCTTTGTAACACAAGTCCTTACGTGTTAGGGGACTTTAAGCCTTTGTAACACAAGTCCTTACGTGTTAGGGGACTTTAAGCCTTTGTAACACAAGTCCTTACGTGTTAGGGGACTTTAAGCCTTTGTAACACAAGTCCTTACGTGTTAGGGGACTTTAAGCCTTTGTAACACAAGTCCTTACGTGTTAGGGGACTTTAAGCCTTTGTAACACAAGTCCTTACGTGTTAGGGGACTTTAAGCCTTTGTAACACAAGTCCTTACGTGTTAGGGGACTTTAAGCCTTTGTAACACAAGTCCTTACGTGTTAGGGGACTTTAAGCCTTTGTAACACAAGTCCTTACGTGTTAGGGGACTTTAAGCCTTTGTAACACAAGTCCTTACGTGTTAGGGGACTTTAAGCCTTTGTAACACAAGTCCTTACGTGTTAGGGGACTTTAAGCCTTTGTAACACAAGTCCTTACGTGTTAGGGGACTTTAAGCCTTTGTAACACAAGTCCTTACGTGTTAGGGGACTTTAAGCCTTTGTAACACAAGTCCTTACGTGTTAGGGGACTTTAAGCCTTTGTAACACAAGTCCTTACGTGTTAGGGGACTTTAAGCCTTTGTAACACAAGTCCTTACGTGTTAGGGGACTTTAAGCCTTTGTAACACAAGTCCTTACGTGTTAGGGGACTTTAAGCCTTTGTAACACAAGTCCTTACGTGTTAGGGGACTTTAAGCCTTTGTAACACAAGTCCTTACGTGTTAGGGGACTTTAAGCCTTTGTAACACAAGTCCTTACGTGTTAGGGGACTTTAAGCCTTTGTAACACAAGTCCTTACGTGTTAGGGGACTTTAAGCCTTTGTAACACAAGTCCTTACGTGTTAGGGGACTTTAAGCCTTTGTAACACAAGTCCTTACGTGTTAGGGGACTTTAAGCCTTTGTAACACAAGTCCTTACGTGTTAGGGGACTTTAAGCCTTTGTAACACAAGTCCTTACGTGTTAGGGGACTTTAAGCCTTTGTAACACAAGTCCTTACGTGTTAGGGGACTTTAAGCCTTTGTAACACAAGTCCTTACGTGTTAGGGGACTTTAAGCCTTTGTAACACAAGTCCTTACGTGTTAGGGGACTTTAAGCCTTTGTAACACAAGTCCTTACGTGTTAGGGGACTTTAAGCCTTTGTAACACAAGTCCTTACGTGTTAGGGGACTTTAAGCCTTTGTAACACAAGTCCTTACGTGTTAGGGGACTTTAAGCCTTTGTAACACAAGTCCTTACGTGTTAGGGGACTTTAAGCCTTTGTAACACAAGTCCTTACGTGTTAGGGGACTTTAAGCCTTTGTAACACAAGTCCTTACGTGTTAGGGGACTTTAAGCCTTTGTAACACAAGTCCTTACGTGTTAGGGGACTTTAAGCCTTTGTAACACAAGTCCTTACGTGTTAGGGGACTTTAAGCCTTTGTAACACAAGTCCTTACGTGTTAGGGGACTTTAAGCCTTTGTAACACAAGTCCTTACGTGTTAGGGGACTTTAAGCCTTTGTAACACAAGTCCTTACGTGTTAGGGGACTTTAAGCCTTTGTAACACAAGTCCTTACGTGTTAGGGGACTTTAAGCCTTTGTAACACAAGTCCTTACGTGTTAGGGGACTTTAAGCCTTTGTAACACAAGTCCTTACGTGTTAGGGGACTTTAAGCCTTTGTAACACAAGTCCTTACGTGTTAGGGGACTTTAAGCCTTTGTAACACAAGTCCTTACGTGTTAGGGGACTTTAAGCCTTTGTAACACAAGTCCTTACGTGTTAGGGGACTTTAAGCCTTTGTAACACAAGTCCTTACGTGTTAGGGGACTTTAAGCCTTTGTAACACAAGTCCTTACGTGTTAGGGGACTTTAAGCCTTTGTAACACAAGTCCTTACGTGTTAGGGGACTTTAAGCCTTTGTAACACAAGTCCTTACGTGTTAGGGGACTTTAAGCCTTTGTAACACAAGTCCTTACGTGTTAGGGGACTTTAAGCCTTTGTAACACAAGTCCTTACGTGTTAGGGGACTTTAAGCCTTTGTAACACAAGTCCTTACGTGTTAGGGGACTTTAAGCCTTTGTAACACAAGTCCTTACGTGTTAGGGGACTTTAAGCCTTTGTAACACAAGTCCTTACGTGTTAGGGGACTTTAAGCCTTTGTAACACAAGTCCTTACGTGTTAGGGGACTTTAAGCCTTTGTAACACAAGTCCTTACGTGTTAGGGGACTTTAAGCCTTTGTAACACAAGTCCTTACGTGTTAGGGGACTTTAAGCCTTTGTAACACAAGTCCTTACGTGTTAGGGGACTTTAAGCCTTTGTAACACAAGTCCTTACGTGTTAGGGGACTTTAAGCCTTTGTAACACAAGTCCTTACGTGTTAGGGGACTTTAAGCCTTTGTAACACAAGTCCTTACGTGTTAGGGGACTTTAAGCCTTTGTAACACAAGTCCTTACGTGTTAGGGGACTTTAAGCCTTTGTAACACAAGTCCTTACGTGTTAGGGGACTTTAAGCCTTTGTAACACAAGTCCTTACGTGTTAGGGGACTTTAAGCCTTTGTAACACAAGTCCTTACGTGTTAGGGGACTTTAAGCCTTTGTAACACAAGTCCTTACGTGTTAGGGGACTTTAAGCCTTTGTAACACAAGTCCTTACGTGTTAGGGGACTTTAAGCCTTTGTAACACAAGTCCTTACGTGTTAGGGGACTTTAAGCCTTTGTAACACAAGTCCTTACGTGTTAGGGGACTTTAAGCCTTTGTAACACAAGTCCTTACGTGTTAGGGGACTTTAAGCCTTTGTAACACAAGTCCTTACGTGTTAGGGGACTTTAAGCCTTTGTAACACAAGTCCTTACGTGTTAGGGGACTTTAAGCCTTTGTAACACAAGTCCTTACGTGTTAGGGGACTTTAAGCCTTTGTAACACAAGTCCTTACGTGTTAGGGGACTTTAAGCCTTTGTAACACAAGTCCTTACGTGTTAGGGGACTTTAAGCCTTTGTAACACAAGTCCTTACGTGTTAGGGGACTTTAAGCCTTTGTAACACAAGTCCTTACGTGTTAGGGGACTTTAAGCCTTTGTAACACAAGTCCTTACGTGTTAGGGGACTTTAAGCCTTTGTAACACAAGTCCTTACGTGTTAGGGGACTTTAAGCCTTTGTAACACAAGTCCTTACGTGTTAGGGGACTTTAAGCCTTTGTAACACAAGTCCTTACGTGTTAGGGGACTTTAAGCCTTTGTAACACAAGTCCTTACGTGTTAGGGGACTTTAAGCCTTTGTAACACAAGTCCTTACGTGTTAGGGGACTTTAAGCCTTTGTAACACAAGTCCTTACGTGTTAGGGGACTTTAAGCCTTTGTAACACAAGTCCTTACGTGTTAGGGGACTTTAAGCCTTTGTAACACAAGTCCTTACGTGTTAGGGGACTTTAAGCCTTTGTAACACAAGTCCTTACGTGTTAGGGGACTTTAAGCCTTTGTAACACAAGTCCTTACGTGTTAGGGGACTTTAAGCCTTTGTAACACAAGTCCTTACGTGTTAGGGGACTTTAAGCCTTTGTAACACAAGTCCTTACGTGTTAGGGGACTTTAAGCCTTTGTAACACAAGTCCTTACGTGTTAGGGGACTTTAAGCCTTTGTAACACAAGTCCTTACGTGTTAGGGGACTTTAAGCCTTTGTAACACAAGTCCTTACGTGTTAGGGGACTTTAAGCCTTTGTAACACAAGTCCTTACGTGTTAGGGGACTTTAAGCCTTTGTAACACAAGTCCTTACGTGTTAGGGGACTTTAAGCCTTTGTAACACAAGTCCTTACGTGTTAGGGGACTTTAAGCCTTTGTAACACAAGTCCTTACGTGTTAGGGGACTTTAAGCCTTTGTAACACAAGTCCTTACGTGTTAGGGGACTTTAAGCCTTTGTAACACAAGTCCTTACGTGTTAGGGGACTTTAAGCCTTTGTAACACAAGTCCTTACGTGTTAGGGGACTTTAAGCCTTTGTAACACAAGTCCTTACGTGTTAGGGGACTTTAAGCCTTTGTAACACAAGTCCTTACGTGTTAGGGGACTTTAAGCCTTTGTAACACAAGTCCTTACGTGTTAGGGGACTTTAAGCCTTTGTAACACAAGTCCTTACGTGTTAGGGGACTTTAAGCCTTTGTAACACAAGTCCTTACGTGTTAGGGGACTTTAAGCCTTTGTAACACAAGTCCTTACGTGTTAGGGGACTTTAAGCCTTTGTAACACAAGTCCTTACGTGTTAGGGGACTTTAAGCCTTTGTAACACAAGTCCTTACGTGTTAGGGGACTTTAAGCCTTTGTAACACAAGTCCTTACGTGTTAGGGGACTTTAAGCCTTTGTAACACAAGTCCTTACGTGTTAGGGGACTTTAAGCCTTTGTAACACAAGTCCTTACGTGTTAGGGGACTTTAAGCCTTTGTAACACAAGTCCTTACGTGTTAGGGGACTTTAAGCCTTTGTAACACAAGTCCTTACGTGTTAGGGGACTTTAAGCCTTTGTAACACAAGTCCTTACGTGTTAGGGGACTTTAAGCCTTTGTAACACAAGTCCTTACGTGTTAGGGGACTTTAAGCCTTTGTAACACAAGTCCTTACGTGTTAGGGGACTTTAAGCCTTTGTAACACAAGTCCTTACGTGTTAGGGGACTTTAAGCCTTTGTAACACAAGTCCTTACGTGTTAGGGGACTTTAAGCCTTTGTAACACAAGTCCTTACGTGTTAGGGGACTTTAAGCCTTTGTAACACAAGTCCTTACGTGTTAGGGGACTTTAAGCCTTTGTAACACAAGTCCTTACGTGTTAGGGGACTTTAAGCCTTTGTAACACAAGTCCTTACGTGTTAGGGGACTTTAAGCCTTTGTAACACAAGTCCTTACGTGTTAGGGGACTTTAAGCCTTTGTAACACAAGTCCTTACGTGTTAGGGGACTTTAAGCCTTTGTAACACAAGTCCTTACGTGTTAGGGGACTTTAAGCCTTTGTAACACAAGTCCTTACGTGTTAGGGGACTTTAAGCCTTTGTAACACAAGTCCTTACGTGTTAGGGGACTTTAAGCCTTTGTAACACAAGTCCTTACGTGTTAGGGGACTTTAAGCCTTTGTAACACAAGTCCTTACGTGTTAGGGGACTTTAAGCCTTTGTAACACAAGTCCTTACGTGTTAGGGGACTTTAAGCCTTTGTAACACAAGTCCTTACGTGTTAGGGGACTTTAAGCCTTTGTAACACAAGTCCTTACGTGTTAGGGGACTTTAAGCCTTTGTAACACAAGTCCTTACGTGTTAGGGGACTTTAAGCCTTTGTAACACAAGTCCTTACGTGTTAGGGGACTTTAAGCCTTTGTAACACAAGTCCTTACGTGTTAGGGGACTTTAAGCCTTTGTAACACAAGTCCTTACGTGTTAGGGGACTTTAAGCCTTTGTAACACAAGTCCTTACGTGTTAGGGGACTTTAAGCCTTTGTAACACAAGTCCTTACGTGTTAGGGGACTTTAAGCCTTTGTAACACAAGTCCTTACGTGTTAGGGGACTTTAAGCCTTTGTAACACAAGTCCTTACGTGTTAGGGGACTTTAAGCCTTTGTAACACAAGTCCTTACGTGTTAGGGGACTTTAAGCCTTTGTAACACAAGTCCTTACGTGTTAGGGGACTTTAAGCCTTTGTAACACAAGTCCTTACGTGTTAGGGGACTTTAAGCCTTTGTAACACAAGTCCTTACGTGTTAGGGGACTTTAAGCCTTTGTAACACAAGTCCTTACGTGTTAGGGGACTTTAAGCCTTTGTAACACAAGTCCTTACGTGTTAGGGGACTTTAAGCCTTTGTAACACAAGTCCTTACGTGTTAGGGGACTTTAAGCCTTTGTAACACAAGTCCTTACGTGTTAGGGGACTTTAAGCCTTTGTAACACAAGTCCTTACGTGTTAGGGGACTTTAAGCCTTTGTAACACAAGTCCTTACGTGTTAGGGGACTTTAAGCCTTTGTAACACAAGTCCTTACGTGTTAGGGGACTTTAAGCCTTTGTAACACAAGTCCTTACGTGTTAGGGGACTTTAAGCCTTTGTAACACAAGTCCTTACGTGTTAGGGGACTTTAAGCCTTTGTAACACAAGTCCTTACGTGTTAGGGGACTTTAAGCCTTTGTAACACAAGTCCTTACGTGTTAGGGGACTTTAAGCCTTTGTAACACAAGTCCTTACGTGTTAGGGGACTTTAAGCCTTTGTAACACAAGTCCTTACGTGTTAGGGGACTTTAAGCCTTTGTAACACAAGTCCTTACGTGTTAGGGGACTTTAAGCCTTTGTAACACAAGTCCTTACGTGTTAGGGGACTTTAAGCCTTTGTAACACAAGTCCTTACGTGTTAGGGGACTTTAAGCCTTTGTAACACAAGTCCTTACGTGTTAGGGGACTTTAAGCCTTTGTAACACAAGTCCTTACGTGTTAGGGGACTTTAAGCCTTTGTAACACAAGTCCTTACGTGTTAGGGGACTTTAAGCCTTTGTAACACAAGTCCTTACGTGTTAGGGGACTTTAAGCCTTTGTAACACAAGTCCTTACGTGTTAGGGGACTTTAAGCCTTTGTAACACAAGTCCTTACGTGTTAGGGGACTTTAAGCCTTTGTAACACAAGTCCTTACGTGTTAGGGGACTTTAAGCCTTTGTAACACAAGTCCTTACGTGTTAGGGGACTTTAAGCCTTTGTAACACAAGTCCTTACGTGTTAGGGGACTTTAAGCCTTTGTAACACAAGTCCTTACGTGTTAGGGGACTTTAAGCCTTTGTAACACAAGTCCTTACGTGTTAGGGGACTTTAAGCCTTTGTAACACAAGTCCTTACGTGTTAGGGGACTTTAAGCCTTTGTAACACAAGTCCTTACGTGTTAGGGGACTTTAAGCCTTTGTAACACAAGTCCTTACGTGTTAGGGGACTTTAAGCCTTTGTAACACAAGTCCTTACGTGTTAGGGGACTTTAAGCCTTTGTAACACAAGTCCTTACGTGTTAGGGGACTTTAAGCCTTTGTAACACAAGTCCTTACGTGTTAGGGGACTTTAAGCCTTTGTAACACAAGTCCTTACGTGTTAGGGGACTTTAAGCCTTTGTAACACAAGTCCTTACGTGTTAGGGGACTTTAAGCCTTTGTAACACAAGTCCTTACGTGTTAGGGGACTTTAAGCCTTTGTAACACAAGTCCTTACGTGTTAGGGGACTTTAAGCCTTTGTAACACAAGTCCTTACGTGTTAGGGGACTTTAAGCCTTTGTAACACAAGTCCTTACGTGTTAGGGGACTTTAAGCCTTTGTAACACAAGTCCTTACGTGTTAGGGGACTTTAAGCCTTTGTAACACAAGTCCTTACGTGTTAGGGGACTTTAAGCCTTTGTAACACAAGTCCTTACGTGTTAGGGGACTTTAAGCCTTTGTAACACAAGTCCTTACGTGTTAGGGGACTTTAAGCCTTTGTAACACAAGTCCTTACGTGTTAGGGGACTTTAAGCCTTTGTAACACAAGTCCTTACGTGTTAGGGGACTTTAAGCCTTTGTAACACAAGTCCTTACGTGTTAGGGGACTTTAAGCCTTTGTAACACAAGTCCTTACGTGTTAGGGGACTTTAAGCCTTTGTAACACAAGTCCTTACGTGTTAGGGGACTTTAAGCCTTTGTAACACAAGTCCTTACGTGTTAGGGGACTTTAAGCCTTTGTAACACAAGTCCTTACGTGTTAGGGGACTTTAAGCCTTTGTAACACAAGTCCTTACGTGTTAGGGGACTTTAAGCCTTTGTAACACAAGTCCTTACGTGTTAGGGGACTTTAAGCCTTTGTAACACAAGTCCTTACGTGTTAGGGGACTTTAAGCCTTTGTAACACAAGTCCTTACGTGTTAGGGGACTTTAAGCCTTTGTAACACAAGTCCTTACGTGTTAGGGGACTTTAAGCCTTTGTAACACAAGTCCTTACGTGTTAGGGGACTTTAAGCCTTTGTAACACAAGTCCTTACGTGTTAGGGGACTTTAAGCCTTTGTAACACAAGTCCTTACGTGTTAGGGGACTTTAAGCCTTTGTAACACAAGTCCTTACGTGTTAGGGGACTTTAAGCCTTTGTAACACAAGTCCTTACGTGTTAGGGGACTTTAAGCCTTTGTAACACAAGTCCTTACGTGTTAGGGGACTTTAAGCCTTTGTAACACAAGTCCTTACGTGTTAGGGGACTTTAAGCCTTTGTAACACAAGTCCTTACGTGTTAGGGGACTTTAAGCCTTTGTAACACAAGTCCTTACGTGTTAGGGGACTTTAAGCCTTTGTAACACAAGTCCTTACGTGTTAGGGGACTTTAAGCCTTTGTAACACAAGTCCTTACGTGTTAGGGGACTTTAAGCCTTTGTAACACAAGTCCTTACGTGTTAGGGGACTTTAAGCCTTTGTAACACAAGTCCTTACGTGTTAGGGGACTTTAAGCCTTTGTAACACAAGTCCTTACGTGTTAGGGGACTTTAAGCCTTTGTAACACAAGTCCTTACGTGTTAGGGGACTTTAAGCCTTTGTAACACAAGTCCTTACGTGTTAGGGGACTTTAAGCCTTTGTAACACAAGTCCTTACGTGTTAGGGGACTTTAAGCCTTTGTAACACAAGTCCTTACGTGTTAGGGGACTTTAAGCCTTTGTAACACAAGTCCTTACGTGTTAGGGGACTTTAAGCCTTTGTAACACAAGTCCTTACGTGTTACTTTGTTTTGGATGACATTCTTGCAAGTCCGTACGTGCTAGGGGACTCTAAGCCTTTGTAGCACAAGTCCTTACGTGTTAGGGGACTTTAAGC
Organism: Camellia sinensis; assembly: GCF_004153795.1. Classification (NCBI taxonomy): domain Eukaryota; kingdom Viridiplantae; phylum Streptophyta; class Magnoliopsida; order Ericales; family Theaceae; genus Camellia; species Camellia sinensis. Next base: position 152,558 of record NW_021025169.1, on the reverse strand, counting down.
CTTTGTAACACAAGTCCTTATGTGCTAGAGGACTCTAAGCTTTTGTAGCACCTTTGTTAATGTCATCCCTTATATTATTGATGCTAGTAAGCATCCCTTGAAGCTTTGAAAGATTTGATAGATGAACTTGGTTCATCCCTTGATTTGTATAAGTAATGATATGTATTGTTTTGGAAAAGATCTCGGATATCATTCATTCAAACCTTTATTAATTATATCATTCACTGAGTATCCAAGCTCACCCTCTCCTTATACATATGTAGGTGACGAGCAGGAAGGCGGTGACGCCTAGATGATTGTTTGCAAGATGTTTTTGGATTCTTGTTTTGTTAGCATCTTGAAGATTATGCTTCTTGGCCTTGTATTTCATTCCTTTTGTATATGTCGGCTTGAGAAGCCTTTTGATGAAGATGTAATATTTGTACTTTATTTTATTTGTACCCAAGTTGTAAAACCATGTTAAAATGTATGTCGTTTCATTTGATCTATGCACAGCTCTTATGGACTACCTAGATTTAAATTTGCTTCCGCACATGTAGGTCCCATATGTATACTCTAATTGTGTGCGAATCTTTGTAAGTTGGCCTTTGGTAATCTCGGATTACTGGCCATCACGGCACCATATTCTACTAGGGGCGGGATGGGGTCGTGACAGAGACGTTGGCAATTCAAAAATCTATTTTTTTTTTTTAATCTCATTTTGGCTGAGTTTGTGTCATTTTCTAACCCTCCATTCTCACTCTAAAAAGGCATTTTGCTCCTCCTTCTCTCTGAAAACCTTCATCGAACACCCAAAAGCCTTGATTTCTTACAATCCATGGGGTTTTGATCCATCACCTTTTACACAACTTGGAGAGCAAAGCAAGAGCTACATTGTGTACGGTGGAGATTGAGTTTTGGCACCTCTTGATTCTAGGGTTTATTCTCTTATCTTCTCCAAAGGCTTGAGGTAGGGTTTCCTTTGAGTTATATATACTTATTTATGCAAGAGTGATGTTGATTTTGAACTCTTCTTAATGATGTTGTAAGGGTTTGATTTTTTACTCAAGAAATTATTAGTTTGTTGAAGAAATGCACCCTTTGTTTCATTGAAAGATTTTTCTTGAATAGTTAAGGTACATTGTCATAAAAATGAGGTTTGGTGGGATTTTACCAAGAATAAAGGAATGTATTGTTTTGGGTGAAAAACCTAGAAAATTTGGGGGTTTTGTTGGAAGTTAAGAAATTATGATTTTTGTTTGTATTAAATGAATGTTCAAATAAAAGTTTCTGACACTAGATGAAACATATCAAGTTTCTTAATATGTGTGAAATCAAAAAATTTCCTTGAAATCTATTGTTTATGTAGGTATGTACATAAATCTTGAAATGACAAATGTCGAGGCCATATGAGTTGTGAACATGTTGCAACATTTGGATAGATGTACAAGTTCATGGATTATACATGTCAAATGTATTGGAAAAAAGGAAGTGTGAATTGTAATCGTAAATGGTACAATCGTTGGGGAATTTTGTAGACGGTTGGATGTTGCATTGCATGAATAATCACTACATGGCATAGATAATTGTGGCATTGCATGAGTAACGACGGCATTGGCATTTTATTATATCACTTGTTATAAATATTGAATTGGGATTTGAAACTTACATTGAAAAAGAATTATTGAGAATTGAGAATTATTGAAATGTTTTGGGGTAAATATGTTGGTAAGTCCGGATAGGAGGTCTAGAAGAAATGGATTAAGTTGGCTTGAGTGTCCGGGGTGAAAGACCAAAAACACGCACGATGGAGGTACCATTTCCATTCCAGTTAGCAACTGGTAAAGTGGGGGTATTGGTAGTGCTAGTTGAGCCTACTTGCAAACACCGACCTAGGGATTACCTGAGTCGCATTTACCGCCCCCATTGAATAAAATTATAAATTTTGAAATTTTGAGATCTCAAGCTATTGTTGGAAATGGTAACTCTTTTAAAAAGACAAGTACATGAAATTCTCTTTTAATTGGCATTGCATGGCATTTGCATTTAATATTAGAAATGTTGCATAAATATATATACTTTGTTAAGGATTCTCTACTGGGCTTTATGTTCACCCCTATGGGATTTGGTGCAGGAAAAGATGTGGTGATCCCACCAAGTTAAGGGTGTGGACATCTTTTTGTGAAGAATAGATGAATCTATTTTTGTTGTGATATATTTTGCTAGCCAAGGGCTTAAAGTGTATGGGTTCGTGAAACCATTTTTGTGTAACCAGGCTTAAGCCTTGGAACTTGTAAGCCTATGAGGGCATTTTATTTATTTTTGGGAATTGATGTTTTACATGCTATAGATTCATGTGTTTTTCATACTGTTAAATGTATAATTCGCATGTAGAACTTTTGTATACACTTTATCAATTAATGATGAAAAGGGTTGGATATCATCTTTATTCCTAAATGAATATTAGTTAATGTACCTAATCTGTGTTGGGATATTTCGGGGCATTACAACTTGATTACAAAAATCAAACTTGAAAATAAAATAAAATAAATAAATAAATAACAAATTTTTATTTTTTTACAAAAACAAAATCAAAATCAAAATCTGATATAAATAAATTGTAAACTAAAAAATAAATTAACAACTTACTTGATTAATTTCTTGAACAAATTTTAGATCAAGTCCAGTGTTTAACACTGTGTTCTTAAGACAAATTCGTCCTCTCCACGGTGCTTTTAGATTGTGGACGTCTATCTCCCAGGATAAAATGATCAATAACAAACAATAGCAGCACTACAAATTGTTTGCACAATGAACACACTAAGTGTTTACACTTTTTCATGCTCTTTCTCATAGAAATTAATGCAGCAAAAATGCAGAGATTTATTGCAAAGGAGAAGTACGAAAATTGTAAATGAAAAATCAATAGAGGGTCTGTCTATTTATAGGAGAAAAAGTGGCTTTTTTTTTTTAATTAAATAGGTGCAAACTTTTTCAGTTTGAATGGAACATATATGGCACTGTTTGGGTTTGAATTTGAACAGATACTGAAACTGTTCCGATTTAAATTCAAACAGATAAAAACCAGGCAGAATTTTGGTGGAGGAAAAAATCGGACAGATTTTTTTCGGAATTAATTTGAATTCTGGAAAAATAAAATTAAATTCAAATGTTTCCGAACAAGCCCAACCCAACCTCACACCAGCGCCCAAACCCAGGCCCAGCCCGCCCCGATCGGCGGCGGCGCGCACGTGTTTATTTTGGGTCGAATGGGTCTAGCCCATAACCTCCCTCCCTACAAAACTTGGGTGCCCCTTGGGGCCTACCCCAAATTCCAAACCCATGCCTTATAAACCCACAAAATTCTTCCCACCAAACCAATGTGGGACAAGCCTTAAATCACACCTTTAAGAAATTTCTACCAAAATTCCATTTCCATGGAGCTCACTTTGGCTTCAATTTCTCATTCACCCGATAATGGCTTTGAGCAACCAAATATACCACGTGAATCACAACGCGGCATAGAACGCGTTACCACTTAGACCTGCCAATTTTGGCGTATGGGTCCCACCTAAAAATTAGACCAAAGTTAAGAAAAAAATCATATTTTTCAAAACCATTTCTAACAGTTATTTCACTGTAAACTAGACGTCATGGATTCAAACTATATAAACAGTCTCTCCATACTTGCTCCATTGCAATTTGGGCTCATAAATTTAAACCACGAAAACAACCTCCCCATATGCGAGGATGATTAAGGCTGCATAACGTTTCTCAAATCCTGCATTTGCGGGAACCTCGTGCACATTGTGTTTTAGTGGCACATGCTAATTATTTTGTATGCGAATGGTTCAGTGGGGTCATTATTCAATGGTTCCATATATGATCCACCTATTATCTTTTACAAATTTGTATTTGTTGAGAGTATCAAGCGAACATATTATATGATATTTTAAAATTACTTAATAATGTTTCAATTCAGTGTGGTTGTATTTTCTTTTAAAAAAAAAAAAAGAATGTTTGGAATTTTTTTTAGTTTTTTTAGGTTAAATTCATTTTACCCTTTGTAGTTTGGGTGTGGAAGGCTTTACCTTCTTATGGTTTAAATATAATCAGAAAGTCACCATACAATTTTGGACTAAAATGTCATTGTTAATTTTTTGCATGTAAACTAACGAAAAATGTATCACACAAACCATTTTTTAGTGTATGATTATTTTCTGAAAAAATTAAATGAAACTAATACAACAAAAAGACAATTTTTTCCGAACTTAAAATTAGATTAAGAGTAATGCTAGGGACCCCAAATAATCTACCAAATGTTTTACTGAATCTCTCACATGGGTAATGTTACACACAAATCCACATGTGTGTAGGTCTCATACCCATGTGAGAGGTTTGGTAACATATTTGGTAAATTATTTGGAATCTCTAACATTACTCATATCATATACATCTCATAATTAAAATTAAAAAAATTTAAAAAAAAAACATAATCAAATACCACATAAGATATAACTAAAAATTCATGAGTCATGTGATGACCGGTTCAAAAGCCGTCTCGTTTCCTTTGTGTTACGTTGGGTAAGTCGTCGTTGAAAATTTCTTCTCTAAACCTTTTTTTCAGTCGTGCTATTCCTCTTTCGAGTTTCACTCGTTTCGGAGGGTGCGAGGTCAACTCCGGGGTGTCGGGCGTGAAGTCGAGGTTTTTCCGGGCTGGAGGGCTAGCACCGCACGTGCGGGGAGGGGGCCGCACGTGCAAGAGACCAGGCCGCATGTGCGGGAAGCTGAGGTTGGGGCTGTGAGGACACTGCCTAAAAGGCAGGTGCGTGAGCTGAGGTGCGAGGCAAGCCACACGTGCGGGGGTGGAAGCCGCACGTGTGGGAGGCCGCTCCGCACATGCGGGAGTGGGCGCCGCACATGCAAGAGTGCGCGTTTTCTGCTTCGTTTTTCGTGCTTTCAGCTATATTTTGAAATTTTCTTCCTTTTGCTTTCATTTTCAGATTATATCACTCTCTCTCTACAATATTTTCTCTCAGTTCCTCTCATCTCTCTCTACCCAAACCCTCAAATCTTCATATTTCCTTTAGATCCCAAGAATCCATTGGGATTTTGGTAGTAGTTCCTTATACCAAAATGATGAGCGTGTCGGGGGCTTCGTCTTGACCGGTGGAGATCGTATTCTGGCGAGGTTGATTTTCGAGCTCTTTCTCCTCTTCCCTCTTGAGGTAGGGATTTCTTTGATTTTCTTCAATGCTTCCCCTATAGATAGATATGTGGTAAGTCTGTATTGCATAAAACCATGTTGTTATAGATTATTTTCGAAAATCATGATAGAGGGTATAGGATACGGGTGTAGAGATTGAAATTTCATGAGATGGGTGATGTTGGGTTAAATTTGGGGGTGATTTAATATATTCATTGATTAGAGAGACAAAGCCCTAATTTTTGTAGTAATGCCAAATAGATAAATAGGGGTTGAATAGTGAATGAAATGTGTTATGAATTTAACAAATGTGATAAATGATTTGGAAATTTAATTATGAATAAATTGGGTTTTATGAATTGAACATCTACTTGTGTTGGATTAATTATAATTAAACATGATGAGTTGTTGAGTTATTAGAGATTAATTGAACCTCATAAATTCTTAATGTTGACTTGGTATTGTGTTGTTCAAAGTTGATTGTGATGAATTAGTAATGTGTATATTGAAGAGAATGAAATTAACCATGAGATTAGAATATCATTGGGTATACTACCACTAAATAGAAATTGCGTAAATTATAATTTGTTAGCCGTGATTGGAAATCCCTTGTTTAAAATGGAGGAAATTGAGTTGGTCATACGTTTCTTGTGAAATGAATAAATGGGTTGAGGCAAAGGGGAGAGAATGTTAATGTGGAATGATAAGATAATTGATTTTGAAATGGAAGAGTGAAACACCAACACCGTGCGAATTTCGGAAATTTACTTGAGATTGAACCACAAATATATTTTATTTTATTATTGAATAATTGGATCTAAAGTTTCATGAGAAGTGGTTAATGGCATTATGTGTTTAATATATGTTGTTAGAGGTTTTGTCCTTGGTCATCGGTGAAGGATGACATTGTAAATGTTGAAATGGTTATGTGTCTGTAGTACACTCGTGTTATCTATGAATGTGATTTGTTGTGATAGTGGAGGATGTGTGTGTGCTGCGCTGAGAATCAGAGGTACCATTCCCTTCCAGGTAGCGCCTGGTAAATTGGCTGCACTGATAATCAGAGGCACCAGTCTCTTCCAGCTAGCGTATGGTAAATTGGCTGTGTGTGTTGCGCTGATAACCAAAGGTACCAATCCCTTCCAACTAGCGCCTGGTAAATTGGCAGAGGTACCATTCCCTTCTAATTGGTGTCTGGTAAATTGGCATGTTATTGTGGAGAGATGTATCATTGGCTTACTGTGCTTTTGGCAAGTAGAGTAGAGGTTGTTTATTATTGTTGTCTTATTTGGTTATGTGTGTTACTTGTTATGATGATCATGATGCAGTGAGATTTAAATTGTCTTCTGTGATGTGTAGAGGTGCCTGTGTGTATTTGAACGTGCTAGAGAGTGGTTGAGGGGAAATCTTACCATGAACTCTTTGTTGGAAATGTCTCGTTAAATTTTTATCTTAAGATCGAGAATACGATGAGCATGTGGAAAAAGGACTTGGGTTTTGTATCGGATTCTTAATAATGTGAAGAAAATGGATTTGAAGAGCGTGTTTTCGAAAATAAAGTGGATGCTATGTAGTCTTTTGTTACAAGTGGAAAAATACGATTATCGTGTACTAATAAGTATTTCAATGGGAAGTGGGTAGTAAAAGTGAACTTGGTGTTGTTAAAATAACTGAACGTTTCGAGAAAAGTATTTATGTAAGTATACTTTGTTTATAAAATGTCACACTATTTATATGGTATGAGATTAGCATTCATGATCATAGCTATCTGTAAGTTGTATTGCTGAGGATCATGTTGAGATCCCTACTGGACTATATGTTCATCCCACGTTTTTGAATCTTTTTCAAGTGATTATCAAGATGTGCTACAAGATTTCGGATCTTCCTTATTTGTTGGCCACATGGCCTTTTTATGTGTAGGCGGAACGCCATGGATGTAAAAAGGGTTGAACCCTTCCTCTTGATTAAATGATGCAAGCCTGTGGGCACTTTATTTACTTATGTTCATGTTGCATTCATTTCATATCTGCATGAGAGAATTATTCTTGTATCCCTTATAAATTTAGTAAGTTTCTGTATGCCATCTCTGAAATTGAATTTATTATAAAGGTTTTTTGGTAATGGAACTCCGAGTAATAAAAAGTGGCACATGACAAGTCATAACTAAAATATTGTCATAATTAAAGAAGAAAATTAATCATAATTAAGGAATAAAATAATATAATTAAGGGTGAATATAATATACTCCTTTTAAGGGTGTGTATAGTAAAATTTTTCAAATATTATATGGTTAATATTCTTTTAGTTAGATTGGGATGAGTGGGTATATATACATATGGATGATTGGTTATCGATCACAAATCCACGAAATTTTAGTACAAAAAACATGCAGCTGATGATTATGTTCTTCAGAATCGTCCGTAACAGTCTGAGTCGGCTCAAGTTGGATGATTTGGGTGAGTATTCGGTTTTCATGAACAACCCTACTGTTAGAGACAACAAAAGCTTTGCCTTGTGTCCCAAAATTTAGAATCAAAATATGCACTTCTCATTTCTTAGTCTCTCGGGCTTCGTTTGTTTCTGAACTAAGTTAGATGAGATTATTAATATGATAAGATTAATATGATTATATTAGGTTGAAAATGTAAGATAATATGTATTTATTTTTTACATTAGTATGGTGGTTATTAGTTAAAAAATTATTTGTCATAAACTAAATAAGTGCACTTATTTGATCATATTATATTTCTATTTTTCTACATATCTTTTTGTAAAAAAGTCAAAAAATATATTTTTAGATCATCATAAATAACCCCTAATTTGAATAAAATATATAAATTATGTAAAAATTCTCATTATATAAAATGTGACTTTATTACTTTGGTAAAATGTCGATTGGGGAGCAATAAAGTCTTTTCACCTAAAATCTCATATGATTGGATTAACAAACCCAATTCCTTGGAAAATTGCTAGTTCTTTCCTTATTTTATTTCATCGTCTTATGAGACTATTGATCTCATGGCAATTTCAAAACAAACATAATGACTTGTTTGGTTTAGACTTTTTTTTTTAATTTTTAAATTGAGTTTTTTTTTTTTGGGGGAATTTTTTTAATTTTTTGATTTATTGGTGCATCTCCCAATATTTTAAGTATTTTTTTTTTTACTTTTTAAATCTACCTAATCTAGATACATTAACAAGTAAAATATTTGTGAAAATTTACAAAAAAAAAATTAATAAGAATATAAAAATATATTGAATTTTAATATTTTTTGGAATTTAGTGAATTTAAAAAGTAAAAAAAAATTACTTAAAATATTAAAAAAAATTATTAAAATTAAAAAAATACAAAAAAAACAAAAAAACTATTATCAAAAAATCAATCTAAATCAAATAATATTTGTAGATTTCACCTCACTACTAATTCAATTCCATCATTTATCTCTCAAAACAAACAGCCTTATACTATTAGAAATTAAAATAAAGCCCAAAAACCATTCCGAAAATTATTAGAAAGTATTTTTTTTTAAATTTTAAAATTCAAATTAAAAAAAAAATTATTTATGACTCCAAAAATAGAAAATCTTATGAAAATTATTAGAAAGTATTTTTTTTTAAATTTTAAAATTCAAATTTAAAAAAAAATTATTTATGACTCCAAAAATAGAAAATCTTATGAAAATTATTAGAAAGTATTTTTTTTTAAATTTTAAAATTCAAATTTAAAAAAAAATTATTTATGACTCCAAAAATAGAAAATCTTATGAAAATTATTAGAAAGTATTTTTTTTTAAATTTTAAAATTCAAATTAAAAAAAAAATTATTTATGACTCCAAAAATAGAAAATCTTATGAAAATTATTAGAAAGTATTTTTTTTTAAATTTTAAAATTCAAATTAAAAAAAAAATTATTTATGACTCCAAAAATAGAAAATCTTATGAAAATTATTAGAAAGTATTTTTTTTTAAATTTTAAAAAAAAATTATTTATGACTCCAAAAATAGAAAATCTTATGAAAATTATTAGAAAGATTTTTTTAATTTTAAAATTAAAATTAAACAAAATTTAACGCAAATCAAACTCTAGGATAGTAAATCAATCTGATTGTTCAGTACAAACAAAACAAATCCATGAAATCATAAATATGACGACAGTCTGTTTTTGGTCTATGGAGCAATCCTTACTCTGTTTTTGGTCTATGGAGCAATTCTCCGAAATGTATCTCTTTTTAGCGAACAAAAACTCTTTAACCTTTGCTTGGTCAAGATAGACCTTCCCTTTAGTTTATTAAGATAGACCTTGCCATTATAAATTTACATGTTTGAGTGAAACAAAAAGAAAAATAAATGCTCTGAAGCTTTGTGTTCTTAGAAATAGAAAGAATAGAAGATATAAATGAGAATTCATTTGGTTCAGTTTCTGTTCTCAGAGTTACAAAAAACAGGAAATAAAAATAAATCCCAAATTCAATTGCCTCAATATTTTACACAAATTGAAAACCCCAATAAACCCAATAGAAACTCTAGATCATTTCTCTTTTAAATCCTTGAATGTCGATTTAAACCCCAGATCATATCACTTTTCTGTACAATAAACCCATTTGAAACCCAGATGATAAAACTAAAAATATATCAACCATCATGAATGTATGTACTCATGAAATCAAGAAGAAGAACAAAGAGAAGGAAAAAAAAATATATCATACCCATTTTGGGATCAATGTAAAAAGATCAAACCCAAGAATGTCGCAACGGAGCAGCCGGAGTAAACAATTCCATATTAGAACAAATCAATCTTTTAATGAAACACCACACAAACAATAAGAGCAGAACAGCTTTACTGAGTAAACAATTTCAAGATAACAATCAAGAGCATGTGTCTTCGACATATATGCTTAGTCATTGCACCTATGAGACAAGACGAATGCATTCCACCTATGAGACAATACAAATCCAATCAAAACTAGCAACATCAATTGTTGAAAAAAATAAAATAATAATAATAATTAATAATCCAAATGGTACATGGTCGGTCGAAAGGTGTGTTTTATATGTCATAGTTATAAAGTTTTTGTGATCTTGATTATGAATTATGTGATGTTTAGTTATAAGGCTTTGTGGCAATCACATTTATTGTGGATTTGGTTTTGTGACTTCATGTTGGTTGGTTATGAGCTGGACTGTCTTGGTTATAAGGTTTTGTGGTGTTTTTTATTATGAACTAAATTGGTTTTGATAATGAAACTTTGTCAAGTTTGGTTTTGAACTAAAGTGATCTTACTTAGTTTTTGTAGATAAAATACGTTTTGCCCAAAATTCTATTACTTTAGGATTACCTAATAATTTCTCATCAAAAAATATTTTTAAAAGAAAAATGTTTGTATTACTCAGGCAGTGGATTTGGACAGAGATTTGAAAAGAGAAATAAAAATTTGGTTGAAATGTGAATGAAATATATAGAAAATTATTAGGTACTCTTGGAGTCTCCATTGGGTCTTTTTCTAAATAATTCTCCAGAAGGGTAAGCTTGGTAAGGTTTGAGGGAAGTTTATCATGTTGGGGCAACTCAGTTATCCACCAAATGCGCTCTAGCTTCAGGCTGAGAAGATTCTCTTATCGAGACAAATTCCAAGATTAAAGATGATTACATCATTTTGAGTGTTAAAGAAATTAATCTCCTTGGCCTCTCGAATGCAAAGATTGTGCAAAATATCATGAATGAGACAACTCCTAGCCTTTCCATCAAACTTCCTTTGAACAACTTGAATCAAGTTCCTCGCAATCAAGTGATTAAGATAATCATCCCCTACATCCTCAACCTCTCTCACTCCACTACCTCATATAAAATCCCTTGGCTGCCCATAAATTAACTAATTTGAATGCAGAAATTTCATGGTCCTCCAGAAAAAAATTTCGAAGTATAGAAAGCATGGTTTCAAATTTGTAGGCAAGTCTTTGTAACTCAATCCAAAGATTTCTAAGCATTGATCTTTATCTTCACCCATGCCTTCGAGTATCCCCTTCCATGCATTTTCTGATCTCTCTCTTAATAACAATAATCATGTTACTAGTACAATTGCAAGTGGTACACCATCACATCTTTTTAATATTTGCTCACCAATATTCTCCAACTGAGGGGGATCATTTTTTTCAACCATAACCATTTTAAAGAATAGTTTTCTACTCTGTTCTTCATTTAAAGGTAGTAACTTGATGATACAACAGTTCCGATGGAGGATGGATCGAGCTGATTCACGCTTCTAATGGGTCTGCTGGCCTTGAAGTCCACGGAGCATGCTTGCAAAAGGTCCAAAGGGGGAGATGATCCCCCGGCGGACACTCCGATGATCGAGTTAAGATAGAGTAGATTGATTATGTAGAGAGAGGAGGGGGATGAAGAACTTAACCTTTAACGTATATTAGAAGCTTTCCTATATCCTTTGCTCATCATTTCCTTGTCCATTCTAAGCTGTCTTGTTGGCCGAAAGTCTATATTCTAGCTCGCATCATTGATGGTGAGTTTTTTTTTCTCCGGTGTGAAGGGGTTGTCACATTTAATGCTACGAGAGCCTCATTAATGGCTGATGTGTGGGTGCAATAACTTTGCAAGATCTTTGTCTGCCTGCATGGCTAATTCCCTACCCAACAAGTGTCTAAATGTTATTGGTCCTGGTCCATCATTGGTTTCTCAAGGTTACTAGGCTTTAATATCTAGTCCGTGGGCTAGGTCTTGAGTCATAGGCCGGACCCTATTGCGGGCCCTCCGGTATCAGTAGTCCCCCATTCCCAAGTACAGCTTTAGTCCAACGAAGGGAATAAAAAAGGGCGGCTGACCATAAGGAGGGTCGACCGCGAGGCGGCTGAGCGAGATGACCGACCGTAAGGAGGGTCGACCGTGAAGGTGGCCGAGTGGGATGAATGACCAACCGCAAAGGTGGCCGAGGGAGATGGCTGACCGTAAGGCTGGCCGACCGTGAGGGTGGCCGAGAGGGATGGTTGACCATAAGGAGGGCCGACTGCGAAGGTGGCCGAGCGGGATGCCCGATCGTAAGGAGGCCCGACTGTGAAGGTGGCCGAGCGAGATGACTGACCGTGAGGGGAGCTAAAGAGGCGGTGATGGCGCACGGGGCTCGAGGAGCGAGTAAGCACGTGATGATGTGAAGTGGAATAGACGGGGGAAAAGAAAGAGGAGGGATGGGGTGATGGACGAATCGTGACTGTACACGTGTGGCAATCGGGGCCAGTGATGAGGGAGGTGATGCGTTAGTAGGAAGTGAAGGGTTAGTATAGGACGTGGGAAAGGCGGGGGTTTTAACTTGGTGAAAATTTCAAACTGGTGAATTTTAATCGCTGTCCTTGGAAAATAGGCAAACCCTGGGCCTTTGGAGTTATACGCTTTACCTACCTGATTTCAAAAAATTATCACATTCCAGACTTGAGTTCCTACGTCACAGTGGACTCTCCCCTCTTTCAGATCATAGATTTCCTAGCTCCCGCGACTGAAACGATAGTAAAAAATGTGACGGAGATGGCCCAAGACAAAGCTGCATCTATGGGATTAGAGTCATTAGGAGAGGATGACGCAGTAGAGTTGGTGGAGCAGTATAAGGCGGAAAGGCTAGTGGGGAGAGGTATGGAGCAGCCGGTGGGACATGTACCACCAGTGATGATGATGGCAACGGTCCAGCCCATTAGCCAAGTGGCGCCCGACCACTAGCATACGAAGACGGACAAATCCGTGTTAACGACAAAAGATCTGGAGGAGATTCGTAGCAGATATCAAATTCCATTGGAGATGGAGTTGAGAGTGCCAACGGCGAATGAGAGGGCGTCGAACGCACGATCGATGGAGTTTACTTTGTATGAAGAGGCATTGCATGGGGGCCTGAGGTTGCCCCTCCCGCAATTAGTGGTAGACATGCTAAATCGCCTGGAGGTGGCCCTAGGGCAATTAATGCAGAATACGTGGAAGATAATATTCGCCTGCGTGATCACATGGCCACAAGCTAGTGAGGGGGAAACGATGACAATGGATGAATTTTTTTCATGCTACAAAGCCTTATGGCAGCAGGAGACCTGGGTGATGCTGGAGGCAGTGGCGGGGAGAGGACTGGTGGCGGGGTTGCCCTCGTCGGTGAAGGGTTGGAGGCCGAGATGGTTTTATGTGTCAACGAATGGCAGGAGAGGGATGCACACGAGTTGGAAGATTCCCACTAAGTCACTGGAGTTGAAGTTGAGGGCGGCGGTGGAGAGGACGGTGAAGCAGGTGAAGGAGTGAAGGGAAAATGAGGGACTGAAGTGAGGCGACCTTGTCCAACCTTCAGCCTTATTTTCCCTAAACCTGGGACCTGAGCCAACCGAAGGAGACCCAACTCGAAAAAATCTGGAGATAAGAAGGAAGGCGTAGGAGGTGGAAGACAAACGTGCTTTCGCGATGGCCGAAAGATACAAGGAGCAGCAATTAGGCCTAGCGCCTAAGTTGGTCGCGAAGAGGCCAGTTCGACCACGACCGAAGCCTTTGGGTGAGGACTTAACCGATTTCGTGTTGTTACAAGCGCTAATGAACCCACTGAAAGAGAGAAACGAAAAGGAGGTGGAGCTAGTATTGAAGAAGAAGAGGAGGAAAGTGACCGCAAAGGGCGGAGAAGAAGGGCCCTTGGTGAAGAAAATGAAGGAGGGAGCAGCGGAGAGGCCCTCAAAAGCGGGGAAAGAAGACACCAGGGTTGGTGGGGAGGAGGGAGGTTTGGTCGGGCTCCCAATTGGCTAAGTGAGGAGCGGAGTGGATAAGCAAAATGGGTTTTCAGAGGGCGATCAGTCGACAGACCTGCCCCCCAAGGACTTGCCCTTCGAAGAAGTGCACCAAGTCAAGAGGTGGGGATAGGGCGGGTGAGTGCAGCAGAGAGGGATGCCGCGTTGAGTACCGCCACGCATCATGTTCGCGTAGTGGTCGGCTACCAAGGAGGTGATAGGGGCGAAGTGAGGGTGGCCTCAGACCGTCTGTTGGGGGCTGTTCAGGACGCGGCCGTGCAAAGTGTGGAGCAATTTACAGAGGTTGACCTCCTGAGAGGATTTTGCTCAGCGTAGATGGAAGCAGCGACCTGGCAGCTGCCCTTCTAGGTAAGGCAGCGGGGGCGAAAGTGGAAGTAGAGCCGCTGAAGGCCTAGTTGGAAGATACACGGGCGCAAGTGAAAAACTTAAGGGGGGAGATGGGTGGCTGGAGAAAAGCGGTGTGGAGTGCCTGTGCAAAAGGTCTGGCCTACGCTCAGGGGCAAAAAAAATGGAGGTGTTGGAAGTGGTGTAAAGTTACTTGACTGAGCGCTCTAGGATAAGCCAAGGTGAGGATACGTCCGAGCTGTCAGCCGCCAAGTTTGAGCTGGAAGTGGTGCGCTACAGGGTGATATCACTAGAGTTTGAGCTGGTATGTGAGCAGAAGAGGACTGGCGAGGCTCAGCAAGCCTATGCGACTGCCAAGGAGAGATTAGAGGAGGCCCTTGTGAACAATGAAAAGCTGCGCAACTCGGCCGTGAAAGATAAGGAGGAGGCGGATGCACGCGTCGCTGATTTGGAGAGGGCCTTGGAAGAAGAAAAGGCCAAGACAGCAGAGTTGGCCAGAATGATGGCATCTGAGAAGGCTGCCTATCCAGATCTGTGTACTGCGGTAGTGGAACAATTTAAGTTATCCTCTGAGTTCCAAATAGCCGTGGATGCAGCGGTGACGAGGAACTTGGCCAGAGAGGGGGATGGTGGTACTGGACCATCAAACGTGGCCGCTGTTGAGCTGGTGGATGGGCAAACCAAAGAAGAGATAATTCAATGGTATCAGCAGTCAGATTATTATAAGCACGAGATGAGCATGTATTGGGATAGTGGCTGGACAAACTTTAAGTATATGGCGGATGAGCTCTTTCTAGGCATGGATTTCAATAGGGTGAGGCCAGGAGAGGGGGACATTGCCCTGACCTCGCTGGATGAGGTCGTCAAAGAAGAAGATTTGGCATCCAGCGAGGGCGAGGAAAGGGGAGTTTAGGCCTAAGTGTTGTTCGTTTTCTGTTTTTTTTTTTTCTTCTTCTTCTTCTTCTTTTGAGAGAGCTCCTTGTAAAGAATGGTTGAAATTTGTAAAGAACTTGTGTTTACAAATTGGTAAAGAATTTGTGAAGAACTTGAAGTTTGTTTGGTGTTGGCTCTGGTAGTGGCTTACTTAGTTTATAATGAATTTGTGCATGGTAGGATGTAAAATTTGGTAATGAAATTGTTTCTAAAATAAGAAAAGGTTGTGGATATTGTGAATCGCAACAATTTGTCTAGGGAGACCTATAAGTGAATTAAACGAAACATGTAACTATCTCATGCACCAATCTGCCAAAAAGTTGACAAAACGGCTTGTTACTACAGTTTGTAATAAAGTTAAGTTATAAAAACTACTGTATGTTTTGCCTTTAGGAGTGTGCTCAGTCTGGCTGAGGCTTGGCTTAACTCAGTCTGGCTGAGGCTTTGCTTAGCTCAGTCTAGCTGAGCCCTTCAGGCTCAATCTGGCTGAGGCTTTGTTTAGCTCAGTCTGACTGAGCTCTTCAGGCTCAATCTAGCTAAGGCTTTGCTTAGCTCAGTCTGGCTAAGCTCTTCAGGCTCAGTTTGGCTGAGGCTTTGCGTAACTCAATTTGGCTAAGCTCTTCAGGCTTAGTTTGGCTGAGGCTTTGCTTAGCTCAGTCTGGCTGAGGCTTTGCTTAACTCAGTTTGGCTGAGCTCTTTAGGCTCAGTCTGGTTGAGGCTTTGCTTAGCTCAGATAGTACAAATAATGGAGAGAGCAGAATGTGTTTGTCATTGATGCACAGTGGTGGTACTATAAGTGTATACATTGCATTGAAATGTCAAAAAATATGTGGATCTGTTAGTAAAAGGAACAAAACAACAGGAAAGAGCTAGATGTTATTGGAAATATTACTTCAAGTGCTCAGCATTCCATGGGTGGGGGAGGTGTCGGCCTTTCATGTCTTGTAAACGGTAGGTACCTGGTCACGGCCTAGATTTGACAATGTAAGGTTCTTTCCAGTTAGCAGCTAGCTTCCCGTCAATCGAGTTTTTGGTGGCAAGGGTTGCTTCTTGTAAGACCAGATCTCCGACTGCGAACTCCCATGAGGTCCAGATTGGCCCTCCGAAAGTCTTCGTTCAGTTATGGATCGAGGTGGATGACCCTAGGCGTTGGCAGGCCAACTTCCACGGGGATGACTGCCTCGACGTTGTATGCTAAGTGAAACGAGGTCTCTCTAGTCAAAGTTTTGGCGATTGTCCGATAGGCCTAGAAGACGTTTGGCAACTCCTCTACCCAGAGGCGCTTGGCGGTCTCCAACTTGGTCTCGATAATTTTCAACAGGAAGTGGTTAGTGACCTTCACCTAACCACTGGCTTGAGGGTGGCCTGGGGAAGAGAAACAGGTCTTAATGTTGAGTTCATCACAGAATGCTTTGAATTTGCCATTGTCAAACTATTTGCCATTGTCAGAGACGATGGCTTGAGGAGTCCCGAAGCGGAATATAATGGATTGCCAAATGAACCTAGTAGTATTTCGCTTAATAATTTTAGCAAGGGGTTCTACTTCTACCCATTTAGTAAAGTAGTCAATGGCAACCACGACGAACTTTACTTAGTCACGGCCAGTCGACAAGGGGCCTACAAGGTCAATGCCCCACTTGGTGAAGGGGTAAGGGCTGCTGAGTGTGATCAGTTCTGTTGGAGGGGCATGAGGGATGTTGGCAAAACGCTGGCATTTGTCATATTTGAGTACAAAGTCGATGGTGTCTCAATTGAGCATGGGCCAAAAATACCCCATGCGAAGGATTTTTTGAGCTAAAGACTGTCCCCCAGAGTGGTTGCCAAAGACTCTTTCATGTATTTCTCTCATGACGTAGGTGGCTTGATCATTATTGAGGCATTTGAGGTATGGTCGTGAGAATCCTCTTTTATGCAAGATGTCTCTGATAAAGACATAATTTGATAATCGAGTCCTGACCTTGGTGGCCTCCTGCTTGTCTGCGGGTAGTGTTCCCTGTTCTAAGAATGTGATGATGTCCTGGGCCCACAGGATAGGTTCGTTCTGAAGTAGATAGATCACTTGCTAATTTGGTAAAATTGCTAGATGGGTCAGGTACTCAACCTGGATGCCATGGCAGAGGTCTGATTGATCTATTGAGGCTAACTGTGCTATTTCATCTGCTTGGGAGTTCTCTGACTTGGGGACACATCTTATATGAAAGCTGTTAAAGAGGCGGGTCAGAGGAAGAGCAATGTCCCTGTATGGTCGCATGGCTTCCTCATTTGCATCAAACTCGCCTGTTATCTGTCCGACTACCAACCGAGAGTCGCTAAACACTTGAAGTTGGTCGACTCCGACGTCTCTAGCCAGTCAGAGACCCGCTATGACGGCTTTATATTTGGCCTGGTTGTTACTTACCGCAAATAGGAAACGAAGGGCGCACTTAAAGTATTCTCCTTCTGGGGTGGTGAGGATTAAGTTGGCTCCGCTACCCTCTTTGTGGGATGAACCATCGACACTAAGAGTCCAGGAGTGGGGGTCTTCCACCTCAGTGGTGACGCGTGCTGGTGGAGGGGGTGCGTACGGGGTAAGATTGGTGAACTCCAGGATAAAATATGCGACAGCCTAGCCTTTGATGGCTATTCGGGATCGGTAAGAGATGTCGTACTGGCTTAGTTTGATGGACCATTGCATGAGCCTGCCTGATGATCCTTGTTGCTGCATGACCTTTTTCAAAGGTTGGTCAATAAGGATCATTATGAAGTGAGCCTAAAAATAGGGTCGGAGGCGTCTGGAGGCAATGACTAGGGCTAAAGCCATTTTTTTTTCCAACAAAGGGTAGTTTTTTTGACTTCCCTGAGTGTGCGGTTGTGTAGACACCCCATTTTTGACCGACCTCAAGACTTTGACGTCATCGGTTCTGCACTTGGTGATTGCGTATGTTTGTGCTCGTTATCAGTTTTCGGGGCTTTCGACCGTGCACCCTGTCTCGGGGCCTCTTAACTTTTTTCTCTTTGGTTTTCTTTTAGACCAGACCTTGGTGCCTTTTCCTGGAGGGAGAGAGAGGCATGTAGGCCACTTTTTGGGCTTGTAGGCCACTTTTCCCTCTTATAGGCCACTCGCAGTGGCCGGTAGGCTAGTTTCCGGGACTTTCAGCTGAGCGTCTTGTCTCGGGGCCTCTTGGATCCCTTCCTTTTGGTTTGTTTTTGGACCATACCTTGTTAACCCTTGCCTGGAGAAAGGGAAGGACTTGTCGGCCACTTTTTGCAGTTGTAGGCCACTTTTTCCTCCTGTAGGCCACTTGAAGTGGCCGACAGCTTTTTTTCTGTTTTTGCAGATATTTTTGGTGCCAACTGTGCCAACTGTTGGTCACTAAATGCATCCTCCCTACACAGGATTCAAGCAAGCTCTAAGCTTGTCAAGCAAGCTTCTCCTTGCTTTGCTTATATAAGGGGAGGTCTCTCCCCCTTTCAAGGGTTCAGAATTTTTGGAAGACAAAAATTTTCTCTCTCTAGAATTCTCTCTCTCTCTCTCTCTCTCTCTCTATATATATATATATATATATATATATTGTGCTTAGAAGTGTATTGTCTTTGCATTTTTGTACACAATCCCCTTAGCCAAACACCCTACCTTGGAGCTGAGGTTTCTTGAGTTTGTTTTAAGCTCCTAAGGACTGATCTTGGCTCAGAAGTGGCTAGTTTCAAAGTTGTGCTTCAAGGGTGAGTGTCTTCTCTCTTTAAGCTTTATTTTGATCAAGTGTTTGGCCACCTTTGCATGTTGTTTTAGGCTTACCTTCCAACTGAAAAAAGTTCTTTTTTTTAAGTGTTAAAAAAGGTTGTTTGAGGCCTTGTTTGAGTTAGGGGTGGTCTACCCTCTTTTATGGCTTGTTTTGCTTTGCTTTGGGCTTGTTTTAATGCCTTTGAGAACACCTTTTCTTGGCCTTTTAACCAATGAATTCCAGAGGAATTTCAGTGGTAGAAAGTGGGTTTTGGGACCCAAAATAGGTGGGGGTGGTCCCCTCTCCCTTTGTGCCTTGTTTGCATATGTTGATGGCCTCACTCTTTGGCATGTTTTTCTACTCTTTTGGGGCTCCATCTTAACATGTTTTTGGTCTTATTCTAGCATGTTATAACTCTATTTATGGTTGGTTTGGTCCCCTCTTGCATGCTTTATACACTTGTAGTATAATCCTACTAGCTAGCCTAACATGCTTCTTGTCTTAGGCTATTATTCTAACATGTTTTGGCTCCACTCCAGCATGTTTTTGGCCATTATATAACATGCTTTAACTCTGATTTTGGAGGTCACCTCTTGCTTGGTTTTTGCACTTGTAGTGCACTCATGCTCATTAACTTAGCATGCTTGGTGATTTGGCTTGTCATTCTAGCATGTTTTGGCTACACTCCAGCATGTTTTAGGCATTGTTTTGACATGCTTTAAGACTGTTTTGAGTGGTCTTGGCCTCTTGGGGCTTGCTTTGTATAGCTATGGCATAGTTGGCTTCACTAGTCTTGTGCTTTGAGATCCCTAGCATGCCTTATTTGTGATGTTTGTGTGATATGGCATCATTTGGTATATAATTTCAGAGCTTATATCTTTGCCATACTTCCACATAAATCACTCTTTCATTGCTCTTGAGGGTTATGCTTTATGCCTTGTTTGTAAGCCAATGAATGAGCATGCTTTGCTTGCCTTTTGAGCCTATGTTTTAGCATAATTTTTGCCACTGATTTAGCATGCCTCAACTCTATTTTGAGTAGTTTGGGTCATATGGGACTTGTTGTGCATGATTGTAGTGCAAAAGCCTTGACTAGCCTAACAATTCAAGGTCCTTAGGATGCTATGTTTGTGTTGTTTATATGGTTTGGCATCATTCCACACATGATTTCAGTGCATATAGTGTAGTCACACTCTCACATTTGTCACTTCTTCATTATGTTTGAGAGTTGTGCTTTTATGCCTTGTTCATGAGCCAATGCATGAACATCATTTTCTTGCCTTTCATGCTATCATCTCAGCGCATTTAGGCCTCTGTTTTGGCATGTTTAACCTCTGTTCGGGGTTGGTTTGGTCATTTGTGCTATGTATTGCATGCCTCTTGTGTTATGCTCTTTGCTAGCTTTAATGCTTTTGACTCCGAGCATGTCTTGCATGTATCATTTTCATGCTTTGATGTCATTTAGCATCCTATTTCAGTGCTGGAATACGTGCCATTGCATGCCATCGTTCATTTGTTGTATCACTTTGAAAGAGGTCTTAAGCCCTTTGTTGGTTTGAGCATGAAATTGAGGCGTTCATACCTAATGGTTTTAGACCAATGGCATGATGCTTCTTTCATGCTCAATACGCTTGTGGCTTGGACCCTCTTTCCAATTAGAGGACTTCTCATTTTGGACTTAACCAGTTAAAGGATTAATCGGTAATCTAAAACGAGTAAACAAAATGAATCAAAGTAAAATATGCCAAGATAACATGTTTGTGTTGGATTGCATGTGTTTGGATCGGACGTTAATCCAAACATGAGAAACGAGGGGCATTTCATACTCAAAGTGATGAAACGTGCCTCATTTCTTGGTCACCGTCCCCCTTGATTGTGCATGACAGGGTGTAGGCCTCGTGAGTCTTGTGTATTATTTGTGCATTTGTTAACTTGTACAAACTTGGCTTCTCGGCCATCGTGCATTGTCATGCTCGGTTGGCAGCCCGAGAATCGAGTACCACACTCCTTTGAGCTTGAGAAATGATAAGGAGGGTGGTTGTACACACATACCCTGCAAATACCTTGCTTTGCCCCTTTTGTACTTTGTTTGCAACAAAATTGGAGTGTGCAGGAGCAAGTGGCCGACCGGCCAGTGGAAGTGGCCGACAGTTCTCAGGCTCAGAGGTGGTCAAAAGTTGTTCTGGTTTTGGAATAGAAACAACCTGGAGATTGGTTCGGTGTTCAGGAATCGATGCAAATGCAAATAGAGGCAACCGGTGGCAAGGCGACGGATTTCCGGGAGGAAACCGATCAAGCATGCATGCATCCCTCGCCCCGAGGCCTTTTAACTGTTTTGCTTAGTTGGTTAATTCGTTGGTTCTGTACTTAAATAATGTGCTTAGCTAATTGGTTTGTGCTGTAATAAATAGTTAACTAGAATAGTTAATTAGGTTGTTTTGTTATAAGTAGCTTAGCTTAGCTCTTATTCATTTGGACCGTCCTTCGAGGGGGCAAACTGTTGTAATAAGCGTGCGTGCGTGTTTGCATGTCTTCTAACCCCACGTCTTTCTCCCTTTTATTTACCTGCTTTCAGTGGTTAGTTTAGGGCATATTTCAATTAGCATACCTTATGCTTTGCATGCGTGCATCATTCATTTGTCTTGCATGCACCGGACTCGGCGCATCATTCAAACTACATTGTACTTCAATACACTTACTTGAATACGTGTTCCAAAGCATGTTATCGAGTGTTGCATTCATATGCCATTTTAGATAGCCAAGCCTATTTAGTTGCATTATTGCATGCGTTGCATTAGGCATTATAGCATAATTAGGATCATACATGATTTCTAACTGGTTTTCTGTTTTGGCTCGGAGTACACTGTAAGTGTTTTCGCTTTAGCATCCTTGCATGTGTGTAAGTGACTGCCATGATAGCATGCTCGCCATGAGGCTATTTGCTTAATTGCTATAACTGCATGAATGCCTGTGGATAAATGCTTCATTACTTGAATTGGAACAATTCATCAAATTGTGAGTTTTAAGCCCACTTGAAGTGGCAAATCATCATGTTTTAAGCCCACTTGAGGGTGGCAAATCTGCGTTTTACCTTACTTGCGAGTAGCATCTTCAAACCATTTTTGAAAAACAAACATGAGATGTTTTGTTCCAAATCGAGCGATTTAGTCTATACTTGTGTGTTGTGCGCATCACATAGTAAGTTAGCTAATAATCAGGCAAGAACACATGTGTTTTCAAAAATAACATATCATGTTTAGTAGAGGCCGATCTTTGATCGGGCAAGCGGGGGTGCTCATTTCAGGACCTTCCCCTCTCATACCCAAGTTCCCGAGCCGAGGCAACTTTGGTGATGACGGACACATGGCCTTTGGCACGAGTCAGGGTTTTCTAAATTTCCCAAAAAAAAATATTTAGGTAGCGACTCTAAAATCTGGCAAAGCAGTCCATGTTTGGCGCTTTTTGATTAAAATCGATTTTCCAAAACGATTTGTCGGATTTGGACTCTTTGGTGATTAATCAATTTTGCATTGCACTTTGTGAGATTAGATTCAGAACCGTGACAGGAGTTCGAACTGTGGTAGTTAGAACCCAATTCGCGTCCTCTCTGAAAGGGGGGCCCGCTGAGAGAGTTCAGGCGGTCTACAGTTTCTGGTGACTCCGCTGGGGATTTAGAGAACTTGACTCGAACTCATGATATATTGTTTTATTTATACTTATGTGTTTCTTTGCATTGCATTGGTGCGCTTAAGTCACAGTGTTTGCCATCTGTTATTCCTGAACGGTTTGTTGAAGGCTTGCTTGAAAAGCGTGCCATAAGGCTAACCGGTTATGAGCTCTGCCACGATGGGAACACAAACCACGGTTTTGCTGAGGCACCCTTTTTTACCATTCGACCTAGTGCATGTCGGAAGCCATAGAGACCATTCCAAACTAGGACAGGCTGCTCACCCAATTGTAGATTGTTTGAAACCGCATGCGTGCGTAGTGAAACACTAGCTCTTGACGAAACTAGGACAGGGAAACCCTACCCCACCATAAGGGTGTTTTGGCTCTCACTTGCTTGATATGTGCTGTTAGGGTGTGTCTCTATCGGAATGCATGTATCAGTTGCAAGTCTGGGTACCAGTCTGAGGACATCAGTATTTGGGGATATCAGTTTGAGGTAGAAATTTGGGGCAGAATTCAGTAGAGAGCACAGTCATTCAGCTATGCTCATATCTACTTTGGTGAAATCAGGCTGAGATGCTGTCTGTAACCATAGCTTCAGAAGGCTCCACTATTCCCCGTGTACATTGGACTTGTGTTGATAGACTTTGTCAGGTCAGAGATTCAATTCAAAGGCAATCAGTGTTTCCTTCGCCGAGGCAAGGCAAAAAGGTCAATCAGGCACAAATCACCAGTTCAACAGTTTCCAGTCCAACGGTCATTATCTACCTCACCTGTGCGCAGTTGGGCTGAGATATCTGCTTCTACCTCAGAGAGGGAACATACACCTGTCCAGTCAGATCCACACTTTACAGTCGAAATGGAGGACATAATGTGTTAGCTCCAAGAGACCATGCAGCTGGATGCTGCCCGCCAGGCAGAGGTTGTAGCCCAACAGGAAAAACTGATTGCCAGGCTTCAACAACAGCAGCAACCACAACAAACCGGAGCATCTGCTTCGCATCCACCTCCACCCCGACCCCCACTTAGGGTTCCAACACTCGGGGAAACAGCAAACGTCCAGGAAAATACGGACGTTCCAACAGGGCCGGTCCCACCGCCAATCCCACCTCAGATGTCTAAAGCACCGGCTAAGCCAGTGGACACGCCGTTCGAATTTGAGGTTGATCCAACCGTGCTGAAAGTGAGTAAGCTTGAAAAGCTGTTCAAACGGGCTTAGGGGGTCAACTCCATCTCGGGTATAGAAGATGGGTACACCGATTCGGCGGTTATATTGTCGGACCGGTTCAAGATGCCGCATATAGACCGTTTTGATGGTTCTGGGGATCCTATGGTACATCTACGGTTGTTCTCGGATATCCTACAGCCAATGGGCCTCTCTAGATTGCAAAAGCTTTCCCTTTTTGGTCGGACCCTGTCGGGTATTGCGGTCATCTGGTACGCCAAGCTGGAGGACTCAGTGAAAAGGAGTTGGGAGGAGATGGTCAAGGCCTTCATTGCTCAATACTCATACAATACCCAGATCGAGGTCACGACTCGTGATCTTAAGGCGACCCGACAAGAGCCAAAAAAGGGCTTTACTGACTTTGTCACTCAATGAAGGGCCAAGACCTCCATGATGACAACTCGGCCACTCGAAAAGGATCAGATAAGGATGGTTGTGCGCAACTTACAACCCAAATTGATGCAGAAAATGATCGTCTTACCCCTCCCCACCTTTGCTGACTTGCATAAGATAGGGGTACAGATCGAAGATGCTAGGAGGCAAGGTCTGATTAACCACGAAAGGAAGTCACCCACGAAGGGTTATACACGCAGTTCGAATGCAACCACCAGTGGTGATGTAGCTGCAAGATCTTCTGAAGTTGGAATGGTCGCTACCACTCCAAAAACAGCCACCCCCTTTGTTGGTACATCCAATCCAAACTCCCAAACTTCGAACTATCTACCCCGAGGCAAGAGGGTTTTCACCCCACTCTATATGCCTTTGTCTAAAGCTCTAAGGGTCCTACTCAGGAAAGGACATCTGAAATCGTTAGAACAACGGCCTCTACCCGATCCTCTCCCTCCAAAGCATGACCTGGCTAAATACTGTGCCTTCCATCAGCAACACAGTCATGATACCGACTTTTGCCTCAGACTACGTCATGAAATTCAAGATCTCATTGACAACAAGGTAATAGCACCTCCAGAAAAGCCAAATGTCAATCAAAACCCTCAACCTAGGTAGGTAAACTTCATCCAAACAACGGCCAACCCGTTTGACTCAGTATATACATCACCCCAGCCCATCTACCCAAGCCTGAGGTGTTTATTCCAGTCAGCATGGACTTATGCATGATGGGTGCACCTGAACCCCAATCATCTCAAACCCATGAACCCACTACTTCCGAGCTAATGAGAATGATTAAAGATCTTCAAAGAACTATGGCAGATCTAGCCTTTGGAATTTTGGCTCCATCATCAACCGCATCACAGGCCAGAAGTTTCAATCCAAAAGGCTCCTCAATCTTGGGGCAAGCTGCAATTAAAAAGGGCCAACCTGAAGCCATCTCAGATATGGGTAGTGGCATGTCAGCAACAATTGGGCTCTGCTCTGATATAGCGACCCAATCCCTTGGTAAAGTGGAGGCAAATGGCAAGAGAAAGGCCGGGGCAAGCATTGGTCCCTATGAACATCTTGAATGGGCTGTTGAGGCTTTAAAAGTCGAAGGCCTAAACAAACAGCAAGTGCTTGCAGTTGTTGCAAAAACTGTGGATGGCGCTTTTGGTACTCAAGTTGGGGGCAGTTTGAATCAAGGGGCAAGCCGGGAGAATGGCTGTCGTACTAGAAACACCCTTTTCAGCTCCAATCCTACACTCGGAAGAGATCGGCAAACCCAGTCAACACCTGTCGACCCTTACGCCAGTACATCCAACACAACCAGCTCACAACCTGTCAAATACCCACCTCAGGGCCAAAGGGTGTTCACCCCACTGTACATGTCTCTGTCAGCGGCCCTAAACATCCTAATCAGAAAGGGACATTTGAAGCCCCTGGAGCCGCGGCCATTATCGAATAAACTTCCTCTCTCCCATAACCCAACTAACTGCTGTGCCTTCCATCAACAAGTTGTCCATGACACTAACAGTTGTTTTCGTCTTCGCCACAAAATACAAGATCCAATTGACAACAAGACCATCGTCGCACCAGACTCTGCAAAGTCTATCAACACTGGATCAATGAATGTGGGGGATAATGTGACTATGTGATCAGGGGATGAACCACCTGCTGATGGTGCTCAGTTTACTCCAGATGTGGGGGATGGCATGCACTGTTTTGAGCAATGTGCAAATGTTGGTTATTTTACTTTCTGACTTAGGTGTTGGGTCAGTCTTGTTGTGTTGTATTGAGTCAGTCTTTTTGTACTGAGTCAATTGAGTCTGTCTTGTTCTATCGAGTCAATCTTGTGGTGTTAGAGTCGGGTGATTTCGGGAGTGTTACCTCAGACATCGCTTTCTTGTTTTGTGTTTGTATTTTACACTCTTTTTTTTGCGTCTATTTCTGCCATTGAGCTAGTTGCGCCAGAAGATTTGAATGAAACAACAGTGATTTTCACCCTTTTGTGTCTATTTCTGCCTTTGAGCCAGTTGTGCCAGCAAATTTGAATGAAACAGCAGTGCTTTTAACCTACATTTCTGTGCCTTGAAATCATTGCATTGACCTAAGTTTTTCAAAACTTTTCTAACACTGTGATGAAAACAAAGAGGGAGGAATTCCTCGGGATTTGCAAAAATTTGATCAACTAAGAGAAAGAGAGGCAAGCTAAGCCCTTAATGAATGAGATCATGTTTGTTAATGTGAGTACTGAGAAGGATCCTGGCTTGATCCAGATTGGTTCTACATTGTCTTCAGTGCGAGCAACTAGTCGCTTTCTTAAAAGATTTCAAAAATGTTTTGCATGGTCCTGCGAAGACATGTATGGAATTGATCTCAAGATTGTGCAGCATTGGATCACTCTCAGCCTCAAGACTCAACCCCTTTTGCTTTCAAACCTTGAACTTGGATTCAGAATGTTCAACGGTCAACCACAATGTGAGCTTGCATGGCAAGATTTGAAGCAGCCCATGAACTAGGGGCAATAAGGTCGTATGACATCAAAGGAGGCCCGCTAGGTTAGATTTGGAAGCAACCCTTGAACTAAGGGCAAGAAAGGTCAGATCAAGAAGATCAGATGTTATCAAAGGAAGCTTGCGAAGCTAGATCAGAAGTGGCCCTTGAACTAGGGGCAAAAATGTCAGATGTGCTTAAAGGTGCAAAAGATGGGTCATTCCGCAAACCAAAACCTACAAGAAAGCCAAATCCCAGAATCTAAGAGAAGAGAAGTCTATTGTTGAAGGACAATCAAGTTCCTATC
Organism: Camellia sinensis; assembly: GCF_004153795.1. Taxonomy (NCBI): domain Eukaryota; kingdom Viridiplantae; phylum Streptophyta; class Magnoliopsida; order Ericales; family Theaceae; genus Camellia; species Camellia sinensis. The sequence continues at coordinate 125,558 of NW_021025169.1, read as the reverse complement.
TGCAACACTAGGGGCAAATTCAGACCCGATTGGATGGACTCCTATGTAGTCAACAAACAACAGTCATTCTCCTGGATTCAGATGGCTTCGAGATCTCAAAATCGATCAACATGGACTAGTTATACTTTTCTACCCTTGAGAGGCTCGCTGGGCCGAAAACCCGGAAGGGCGAACCAGGCAAAAGTTAGAGCAAATGAAAAAGAAAAAAAAATGATGAAAATGAAACGAAAAAAGAAAGAAGAAAAGAACAAAAAGTGAAGAAAATGAAAACAAAAAAAGAAGAAGAAAAAAAGAGATGAAAAGAAATGAAAAGAAAAGAAGAACAAAGCTCGCAAGGTTGAAAACTCAGAAGGGCGGCCTTGGCAAAAGTTAGAGCGTAAAAGGTGAGCGTCAACACCCGAGGGAACCTTACCCCGGAACTACGTCAGGCTTGATTCCCATCTTTGGGATACGTAGGCAGCTTCATTCTGAAGTCCAACCATAAACACTTCCAAATCGATTGTGTCCATGCAATGGTTCTGATCATCTTTGTCTTCTCTACATCCAAGAGTTCGGTTGTGATCATTACTTTGAGGACTGATTACAGTGCGCTGTGGTGCCATTCAGACAAGGGGCAACTTTCCGTTGCCGTGCAGTGCCATTTAGACAAGGGGCAATTTTCCTTTGTTTTGGATCTGAGGTTGTGCATCTCAAGAGTAAATTTTGTGTTGGTCGAGCAGTGGCCATCTGTAAATACAAGTTTTGAGAATTTTTAATGAAGTTGACTAATTTTCTAAAATTGCTCCATTTTTCCAAAACTGGACCATTTCTTGGACCCAAAAAAGGAAAATTTTCAGTGCTCATAACCTAACTTGCATGATTTCAAATCAGAAAATCGAACAAGTATGTTAATCTAACTCTCATATTGGTCAAAATTGTTTTAGTAGAAAGTCAAAACAAAAAATGGTAAAAATGATGAACTAAGGGCACAGTTGAGTCAGTTTTTCTGTCTTTTCCCCCTTGTCAACATACTTGCTAGAAAGGGCACTCTACTTACCAGAAAGGGCACTCTATTTGCCAGAAAAAGGGCACAACTGAAGTTAACAGCAAAGGGCCGAAAGCTCTCTCATCCTCCAAAGCAGCGAGATATCAAGCCAAATGCAAAGCACGAACTGGAATGGATCAGGATATTCCACTCCCTCATTTGGACAGGTCTGATCATATCCAAACTGGCTAAGGGCATCATTAACCGATGTCAATTGCAGATCTACTGCACATCCTGTTGCATCGCAACCCCTCTGTGGGAAAGCTCACTGTTATGAGCGGAAGAATAAGAATCTAGCAGAATGCAAGAGGCCACAACTTCTTATTTATCCATCAACCACCCAGGGGAGGGATAAAAAAGAAGAGAGATTGAAGAATAGAGAGATGTGCGTTAAGAGAAAAAGTGAGAAAAGGGCTTTTTCAGAAAATTAGAGATTGAGTGCTAAGTGATGTGAGAATCACAAATAAGAAGGGTGGGAAACAATACCTGGAGAAGCAGGCTCCTCGTGAACTAAGAGGTCTCTCGCCATTGGAACACATCTGAGTGTTGTGTGTGTGTTTTTGTTTGTCTCGATTATTGTTTTGAGTTGTTTCGAGTGTCAACAGATGTGTTTAAGTTGTTTTACCTTTGTTTTTCCTTTGTTAAGTCGTTTAGGTTGTTTTACCTTGGTTTGTCCTTTGTTGAGTCATGGTGTGTTGTAGTCAGTCGTAGGCTCAATACCCCGTTGGGAACTCATTCTCAATCTCAATTTCAAAAAATGAATCGTTTTGTGCTCAGAAGGCTGTGTCGTTCTCCACATTTGTACAAAACAGGATTTGTTCTTTCGTAAAACTGCAGGGTTCAACCCAGGTCATGTGAGAATAGTAGAACAAGAACCTATCTGAAGCCACATGGTTTCCAGACTGCAAAGCAATAGAAAAGAGGGAAAATATGAAGCATCTGAGTGTGTTTCACCTTCAGCAAATTCCAGGATTGCATTCCGAATATGCCTCTTTAGGCCTTGTCAATGCTCCGAAGTATGAGTGTGCCTCTACCTCAAGCTCAAGATCAAGCCTGCTTCAAGCCAGAATGGTGATCAGAAGTGCTCTCCCTAAGTTCTATTCCACGCCAGGTGCATCTTGGATGTGTTTGCAATGAGTTCCTAGGAGACCAACTGAGACGGTGGAAACTAGAGTTCGAATAGTTGATGCCTAGAACGCAAAGGTTCAGGATTTCTGAGACTAAAGTTTGGTTTAAATACCTAGGGGTGTATCCCCGGCTTGAAATCTGTATGGAAGCCCACAGGTTGAGGTAGCGGGTATGCGCCTCAATTCTGGATATTGAACCAACCTAGTCTGTCACCCTGTTGGAGAATAGGGAAAGTTGTGAACATGGCCAAGAAGAAAGGTAGTTCCTGTGGTTTGGAAGTGCAAGATGCAGAAGCAGGAGATCCCCAACAGCATGAGGCGAAATCTCCAATTTGCCCTGAATCTGCCATTGTTGGCCAATGAGATTAATTTGTGGCCGATGGGTGGCTGGTGGCTTCTTGGAGTGGCCGATAGGCCTCTGATGCTCTCCTTGGTTATTGTTTTGCTGCTTTGTGCCTGGATCCCTTAAGAAAATGCAAGGGAAGTACATTTTTTAAGCTTAAATGGCCTGCGCGGAAGCTCCGGACTGTGTTTTTAGCATGTGATGCTCAGCACATACGAGGTGTATCCTTTTAAATTGTTACAACTCCTCCGAGAGGTAAATCGGAGGTTACGTTTGAATCGGTCTTGTTAAGATGTTCATTGAACATATTACATCGAATATGCATTGATTACTGTGCACAGAATATGTATGCTACGTTGCATTGCATTGCATAGACACTTCTCATGTTTGCATTGTTATGCACCTTTTCACTTACATTGTTATGCACGTTTTACTTGCATTGTTATGCACCTTTTCACTTGCATTGTTATGCACGTTCTACTTGCATTGTTATGCACCTTTTCACTTGCATTGTTATGCACGTTGTATTAGCATTGTTATGCACCTTTTCACTTGCATTGTTATGCACGTTCCACTTGCATTGTTATGCACCTTTTCACTTACATTGTTATGCACGTTCCACTTGCATTGTTATGCACCTTTTCACTTGCATTGTTATGCACCTTTTACTTGCATTGTTATGCACCTTTTCACTTGCATTGCTATGTACGTCCCACTTGCATTGTTATGCACCGTTCTACTTGCATTGTTATGCACTGTTTCACTTGTATTGTCATGCACGTCTCCCATGCATTGTCATGCACCTTTTCATTTGCATTGTATATGCACACGTTTATCTCGCATTGAAATTGTATCCCGATGTAACGTTGAATCTGCGTCTCTACTATATTGTACCTATCAAAGTTTCTTTCTTATGCAGGCACGATATTGTATGTATGGTTCATTCAGAGAAGTTCCGGGTATGATCGTTCATGTCTCGGTAAGAGAATGCTTTTCTTCATCTGGTGTATCTATCACACATGTTCACTTTGTGTATTTATCGCATTTAATCTCATGTGCCTTGGGCATTGTTATTCTTTCTCCTCGTGCATACGACGCATTAGGCTGTCTTTGGTTAAGAGCTTTTGAAATGTGTTCCAATGCTTATACCACTCCTTTGGTTGAAAACGTTGGGACGTGTCCCTATGTTTCCCCCTCTTTGGTTAAGAGCATTTGGAACGTGTTCCAATGCTTATACCACTCCTTTGGTTGGAAACGTTGGGATGTGTCCCTATGTTTCCCCTTTCTTGGTTAAGAGCATTTGGAACGTGTTCCAATGCTTATACCACTCCTTTGGTTGGAAACGTTGGGATGTGTCCCTATGTTTCCCCTTTCTTGGTTAAGAGCATTTGGAACGTGTTCCAATGCTTATACCACTCCTTTGGTTGGAAACGTTGGGATGTGTCCCTATGTTTCCCCTTTCTTGGTTAAGAGCATTTGGAACGTGTTCCAATGCTTATACCACTCCTTTGGTTGGAAACGTTGGGATGTGTCCCTATGTTTCCCCTTTCTTGGTTAAGAGCATTTGGAACGTGTTCCAATGCTTATACCACTCCTTTGGTTGGAAACGTTGGGATGTGTCCCTATGTTTCCCCTTTCTTGGTTAAGAGCATTTGGAACGTGTTCCAATGCTTATACCACTCCTTTGGTTGGAAACGTTGGGATGTGTCCCTATGTTTCCCCTTTCTTGGTTAAGAGCATTTGGAACGTGTTCCAATGCTTATACCACTCCTTTGGTTGGAAACGTTGGGATGTGTCCCTATGTTTCCCCTTTCTTGGTTAAGAGCATTTGGAACGTGTTCCAATGCTTATACCACTCCTTTGGTTGGAAACGTTGGGATGTGTCCCTATGTTTCCCCTTTCTTGGTTAAGAGCATTTGGAACGTGTTCCAATGCTTATACCACTCCTTTGGTTGGAAACGTTGGGATGTGTCCCTATGTTTCCCCTTTCTTGGTTAAGAGCATTTGGAACGTGTTCCAATGCTTATACCACTCCTTTGGTTGGAAACGTTGGGATGTGTCCCTATGTTTCCCCTTTCTTGGTTAAGAGCATTTGGAACGTGTTCCAATGCTTATACCACTCCTTTGGTTGGAAACGTTGGGACGTGTCCCTATGTTTCCCCC
>NW_021025169.1:102115-113883 GCF_004153795.1 Camellia sinensis | reverse complement strand
AAAAAAAAATCAGTATGTTTGGAATGACTTTTTGACTTTTTACGAAAAGATGTGTAAAAAGTAGAGAGAAAAGAGAATCTTTGACTTTTTGGTATGTATTGTTGGCTTTTTGGCTAATTTAGTAACTTTTTGACTTTTTAACTAAAAGGGAGGGTTCCCAAACGAGGCCGAAATTAAGAAAAAAAAAGGAGAAAAAGTTTAACTTCTTTTTTCTTTCTCTTTTCTTTTCATTCTCCTAATCCAAGATTCAAACACAATTTAAAATGTCAAATTAAATTAGCATAATTTTGGCATAGCTTAAAACTCACAACTAGAATTGTGTAAAATACTAAACAATCCGCTAAAATCGTCCAATCCGCAATGATCCGTACCGCTCAATCCACTAATCACAAATTAAATTTTGAACTTTATAATTTGCTTTCGAAACTGCTCCGTTCTGCTATAATTAATACATATAAATTTTTAGAATCTCTAATGAAATATTAAAGTAAAAATGAGTGTAAGGGAGATTTTAAATGTGAAATTTATTACAAATGAGTAGTTATATATAAAAAAAAATATTATGTAAAATTAGTTTGCATTATATGAAAAATATTATATAAATTAGTATTATATATTATGCAAATACTTGATAATTATTTAAAAATATTTTTCAATCAACTAGCAAACTAAAACCACCCAAATCACAATTTGGTTATTCGCCAATCTATTATTCACAATTTGATTTATAATTTCACTTTTAAACTGCTCGAACTGCACCATGCGCACCTACTCACAACATTGTCAAATGATTTCCATGTACATACTACCCATGTAAGGAATAAGAATGTGTTGAACTCAAGTAATAAACTTGTTTCATAACTAAATAAACATATTACAACACTCACAGGAGATTGATTATTTTTAAAACCGTACATTTAAATCCTTACTCACCACTTTAACTTTAAAACCATACATTTAAATCCTCAACTATCAAAACCCATACGAAGAAACCCTTTTCTGGAGAGGGTGAAAGTGTAGCAATGCCCTTTGCCTATTGACTTGGTAGACAAGCTACCTTGATCCATATTCAGCTTCGATTCGTTATATTCAGCAGCTCCAACAAGCCCTGAAGTCTCTTGCTGCTTAAAATTCTATGAAGACAAGTTTAAAACTCTTTACATTTGATCCTACGAACCCAAAGAATAGTATATATTCTCCACTCTCGGATCTCGGAAAGAGAAAATGAGTTTTTTCCTCTGACTTTCTCTCTCATTTCATTCGTGGAGAGAAGAAAAAGGTCTAAATGTACGTTTTAAAATTGAGGGGGTAAAGTGAAATTAACCCATTGTTGTATTATTTATTACAATCCTAAGTTCAGAAAGATAAATACATTAGTCTATAGGTTTGAGATCACAAAGCTGATGAAGAGGAAATGGAGGATCAAAGTAAGAGCCATTGAGAATAGCATATGTGACAAGCTTGTTTGCAGCCTCAGTGGCATGTATTCCATCCCAACTCACATAGTTGTACGGATCACTACAAGCTGTTGCTATGAGAGTACTCCCATTGATTACCTTAGTGTTTCCACAGTACACCTTAGGGTCAAAATTGTAATCTCCATCCCCATATCCACAGCATGCTCTTGGACCATACTTCAATCCTGTTTCATCATCAAACATGTGAGTGTGACAACCTTGAACTTGTTTTATTTGTGTGTCAAAATAATGAAAAATAAATAGTGGCAACAAAAACATAAATTGCAATATGATATAGTTGGCATGTTTACAAGTACATTAGTTAATACTTTTAACATTACTGTAAAATTATAGAGAAATAATATCTCTTATCTCTATATGGATTCAAGGAAAGAACCCCTTTTGGATGAATAGTAGGGTTTCAAGGTAGAAGACTATGGTTTCAACTTCCTCACTTTTCCCTAGTGTATTCATGAAGAATTTGTGGAGAGAAAATAAAAAAGAAAGGAAAGGTGGGAAATTTTTTTATTTATATCTCTTGCTTTTTCTTTTTCTTTTCTTTTTTTCAAGCCTGTAGTATAAGAAACATGGAATCAAATTCTTAACCTTGTAATTTAGTACAAAAGTTCCGGCCAACTAGACTAATCTAATTATTTTATCTTTTTCTTTCATAAACAATCCACAAATTTAAAATCTCACATTTGCAACTTTTATAAAAGTATAAGTAGTACCAACTTTGTAAGCAATTCTAATTATTATTATTTATATAATAAAACAAACCAGTTTTTAAAAAATGTCTTATATGCCATAATTAAGAATTTAAATTGAATAAATTTAACAATTATGAAAATGTCCTATATAATATAGTTGAAAATCAAACGATTAATGTTGTTTCCAAATAATGAAGTGATTCAAGGACAGAATTTTACTAGTACATGTATACATTAGTTGTCAATCCCATAAATTGAAGATACACATGGTATGATATGAGTTATGTGACTTTTTTGAGGCATTGGTTTGAATCGAACCATACCATGAGATGTGGGGTGCTGGAAGAGCTCCAGCAGAATAGCATGAGTATCCACATATATCAAAGAAGCATCTGGGATTGCTTGTCTGGTTTGATTCAGAGCTTCCTTCAACATGTTGTTGTAGTCCACCACTGCATTGTTATAGGAAATTACGCATCCGAATGCATCAAGGTCGGAGCTATTGTGTGGTAGCCCCGCCAAAAACAACGGGTAACAACCCACCGGTGCTAGATTAAGTACCAGAAATGTCCGTCCTCCTAGCCCGTATAATTCCTTGAATTTCCACAAACATTAAGGTCACTAGACCATATATTATGCGGTCTAAGTTTGGTGGACATTGTAAATTATATAAATTTTTGAGCAAATTTCACTTCACCCCTTATGGTTTGGGTCATACACGGTTTATTCCCTATTATTTAAAAATAATCACATAACCCTGCACGTGATTTATGAACTAAAATGCACACTAAGTTCTATTAACAAAACATGTAAATTAACCTTTATACTCTCGTCTTCTTCCTCTTGCTCACCAATACACTTGCACAATTTCCATGGGAAGTCAATTGCTCATGGATTACCCACCGTATTCGACCAAAAAGGCTGGAGTTGTCCATGGAGTTGTAGATTCACTGTCTTTTCTCTTTTTTTCTATTTCTGATCTGGGTTTTTGTTCAGATTTGTGAATGTTTCTATTCCTGGATTTGGTTCTCAAAGTGTTTCAAGTTATGATTTTGATTCAATTTAGTTCTTGCACTTTTTTTTCGTTGGTGGGTTTTGATGTTTTGGGATTATTTTGTTGGGTTTTCATTTTCGGATAATACTTGTTCTATGAACTGTTTTGGAAATTTTCTGAAAAATACAAGCCTTTTAGCAAACATGAAAGTTGTTTTCAAATTTTTAAAAATTGTTTTCGCACACGCAGCTCCGAAGTCAATTTGAGAAGACGAAGCTCACGAGTTTTCAAGAGTCATTGGAAAACCAGACCGGTGAAAAACCCACTATATTCAACCAAAATTCATAACATAATCAAGGTAATTAAACCCACCAACCAGAAATTCAATAAAAATTGAACAAAGAAATTAAACCCATCACCACATGTAATCAAATCAAGATTAGCCACCCATAGCAAAACCGAGTCCAGTGAAAAGCCCACCATACGTCAACCAAAGTTCATAACACAATCAAGCTAATCAAACCTACTAACCATAATAAAAAATTGAATAATGAAATCAAACCCACTAGAAAGTTTTTGTTGATTGCTTGCCACTGTTTTGACCCAACAAACTTCATTGATACATACAGTGGTAACCATTACAGAACAAATGAAAAAAAAAATTTATGTGTATGTATGTGTGTATATATATAGGTTTAGGGAAGAATGGCATGTTTTTGTAAATTTAAAGATGTGTAAGGGTATTTTAGTTTTAAATAAAACTTATTCTCTTCATGAGCATGTGAATCGATAGTCAGTTAATTTGGATGAAAAAATAAACGGTAGACTTTAGTTTAGAAATCATATAGGAGTTATATAGTTAATTTCTAAACATTAAGAATAAATTGCATATGGTTCAAAATCATAAGAAGTAAAGTAAAATTTATTCTAAACTTTTTGATAAAAGTGCGGTGAGTGTAGTTCTGACAACAGTACATTCATTCTCCTTGAGTGTGAGCCCTATCAAGATCAAATGCAGTGCTACCCGTACTCCACTTTGGTGCAAGATTAGGGGTCTTTTAGAAACACACTAAAAAAAACTAATTTTTTGATATTTTAGTGTTTTTAGTTAAAAAAAGTCAGTTTTGACCCAAAATAACTTAGTTTTTTGTCAAAAAAATCAAAAAATCAACTTTTTACCAACTTTCTAAAACACCACTAAGTACCAAATTTCATGAAATATATATTCAAGTCATTGGTCCATTTATTATGCAACCTAATTTTGTGATATATTGTAAATCAATAAAAGGAAACACATAATTTTTTTTAAAAAGTCTACAGAATGTAGCACTAGCAGTAGTGCATTCATTTTACTGGAATGTAAACTTTATCTAGGACAAATGTAATATTGTCAACAACTCCATTTTAATGCAAGATTAAGTATATTTGTCTATTGAGTCCATATAATTTTTTTCACAAACATTAATGCTAAAAACGCAAAATTTTCCACTAAAAAATAATTTTAAAAAAGGGTGCACAAAATTACATTCATTCTGGTGAAATGCATAACAAAGTAATGTGTTTTTAGCATTTTTACTGTGAATTTATACTATATTGACAAAACCCAAGTCGGTGAAAATGCTGACCTTAATGGTGGCGGCAATTTGGGAAACCACTTGAGAAAGCATAATCTTTGACCCACTCATGCCAAGAGATCCTAAGTCGGAAGTGAAGTCATTCTGACCAATATAGAACGTGAATATTGATTTTTCAAATATGTCTGGCTGTGGAAGATTGTTTGATCCTGTAAATCAATCAACATTCAAAGTTATCTACCTAAAAAAAATAAAGTTCACATTCTCATTAGAAGTATACATTTTTTTTTTTTGATAAAAATCATTTAAAAAAAAAATATTTTATGATGTAGGGAAGCGTATCGAAAAAAAGAGCAAAGAACAAAATTGAACCACGACCAAATTCGAATTAAAAATATTCTCTCTACGAACGAATAATATTAAGAAAACTCTCAATTTTTATTAATCAAATATCAACTTCAACTCCATAACTCTAAGGCTTACAACTTTATAGTTAACCTATTTCTTGGAGAATAAGAAACTAATAAAATAAGAAATAAAAATCATAGCTAATAGAATACAAAAATTGCATCAAATCAAAATTAAGAAATTAAATAAATCTATACTATTATATACTAAATTAAATATGCCTAACTAAATATTAATTATAAAATATAAAATAAAAATATATAATGTTATGCATCATTTTATCAGACATATTTTTCAAAAAACGTCTTCTGCAAAAAATACTTTGTTGTGTTTAGTTGTAATCTTGAAAATCATAGTATTGGTGGTTCTAGTAGTGATAGTAAGGTGGTGTGGTGAAGCAAAGGTGGTGGCAACGACAATGATTGTAAGTGGTGGTGGTAAAAAATGCTTTCAGCCAAAATTAACTCGGTTTTTTAATGACAATAGAAAATACTTTCTATTGACTTCACTTTTCATCATACTAAATATTAAAAAAATTCAAAAATATTCTCCACCCAAAAAAGAGTAGACAAAATAATCAATTGAATGTAGAAGCACCATGGTGCACTCGATTTTTACCATTAGATTGAGGTTCATCAACTTTAACCTTGAAATGCTTCATTTGGTTGAGCTGAATGGGCAGAGCAAAAGGGCTTAGCCCAGAGACAAATAGGGAACTTTGTGGCAGGAGAACTGTTGATGCTGATGTTGCAAAGTTGGCCCCATGTCTGTAATCTGATCCAATTGATTGCAAATATGGGCTCAAAAATGGCAACCCTAGAGCTTGAGCTACCAAGAAAAAAACACAATGTTAATTGACCATCAAAAAATTGCTAAAAAGTGATTCACAAATAAAAAAAACTATACAGAATTGTATATCAGAATGTAGTAATAATAATCTTGAAAATGTAAATTACAATGATGGGTTTTTTTGTTTATAAAGTGATAGGACCCAATAATGGCTACTTTTCAAGTATCATTTGTTTTAATTTATCTAATGTTATGCTTGATTAAACGTTGAAATGCTATTCTAATAAGATCGGATCATCTGCCTAAATCATCCTTTCAATCAAATCACACAATGAATCTTAGAAGTGGTATGAGAAAGTGAATCTTAGAGTTGGTAGGAGAAAAGGGACAAAATAGATTTAGAGATTTTACTGCTCGAAATAAGATTATCTAACTAGATTGTTTAAGAGATCATTTGTTTTCAATTATCTCTATTTCAATATGAGATATTAAGAATTCTCATTCATGAAAATCTCAAAATATAATGATATGACTAAAATTATATTGAGACAGAATTTTGGGAGCTTGCTGGATTTTTAATATCAAAATTGATGTGATGCCAGCCAAATTGAAAACTTGGGAGGCCATTTTCGGGGTACCATTGGATGTTAAAATGGGCCTCATTTTGGGTAAGTGATTCACATCATTCCAAAACTATCTCATATGGATATGGACCAATAAAAAAAAAATGTGAAACCTACTTAGCCTTGACTTATCTCACAATTGGAACTATACATGATGATGACATCGAACAATCCAATTTATTATTATTTTTTTACTATTAAAATTATACCACATTATTTTTTAAGTCACTTAAAACTTAGGAGGAATTATTTTATCTTTTAAAATTTTCAATTATGTTGTGTATTTTTTCAATTATCTATTGGTTATTTTATGTAATGTATAAGAAATAATAAGAAATAATAGGTATGAAACCAATAGAATTGTATGAACATATCAGGTAGGATATGAGGTAAACCTATGTGATAATTTTTCCAAAACTTAGTTAATATTTCAGAAGTCTCTCCACTCGTGGTTAATAATTTTTTAGTTTAATGATTTAACAAAAATTAATTAATTTTTAGTATATAATTAAATCATTAAATACTCTTGAGATTGTGTCTTTGAAAAGTAGTTGAGCACTAAAAAGATAATGGAAGATCCAATGAAGAACAAGACAACTGCACTATTTGTGTGAACACAGTTCAACAACACAAACAAAAAATGCCAATGTTCATATCAGCCAAATGGATCCTCATCCTAAGAGAACCATTATGGTCACTGTTTGGCTGAAAAGAAAATGCAAGAAAGTGTGCCTGGCATCTGTGTGTGTGTGTGTTTCACATTTCACAATGAGATAACTTGTGCATCAATTTATATCTTCCAACAAAGAAAATGCAAGTTTGCAAAGAAATTAACTCAATAAAGAAATTAATTATCTAAAAATTTACCTAAGAAATCAATCATGAGCCTCCCATCAGTAGCCCGACCGGCCGGTTTCTTGAAGTAGGTCATCCCATAAGGCCCGGACTGTGAGGGAAAAGCTGCCCAAAACCCGCCCGTGTCGGAATTCGAATCGCCAAAGTTGAAAATAGCCTCAAAAGCACATTTGCAATCTACTAGTCGTCCTGATATTGCCATAAACATCGTAAAAACGGCTAAGAGTCGCCGGAAATTTTTAAGAGAGTGTTTTGCCATAAACATCAATCAATATGGAATTACGCATAGTTAGCTTAAGATTCTACAATTAGCAGCAAATCCATAAAGTGGCCATAATGTAGAAAATTCAATTAAAAAAAAAGAAGAAAGAAAACAGAAGAAGAAGAAGAAAGATTTGGCAGCAGAGAATTATTACCGTTGGAAGCAGAGACTCCATAGAAAGATTCAAATCGAAGCTCTGTCAGATTGAAATACTCAAACCCATCTACACATTTGCTAACAAACCCAACAACAAATAGAACCCATAAACCCATAACCATCCTCATAGCTTTGAATCTTTTGATATCTTAGAGAAATCTTAATTCTTGTTGAATCTTTGATACCTTCAATACCACCAAAGCGTATAAATTGTATTAGTTGGCAATATGACAAACCTTCTTCTTCTTCTTTTTTAATTGAAGAAAGCTTTGTTTTGTTTTGAATCATTTGAAACCTTTAACACGATCAATGGGTTTAAATAGGCAATGCTGTTAATTTTATTTCTATCCTCTAAATTATTATTATTATTATTATTATTTTCTTTTATCTTTTAATTATCAATTTAATTTATTTAATATGCATTTTTTATTTTTTATTTTTGTTCATGTAGTCTAATTGGAGTCTTGGAGACCATTCATCCAAATCAATAATAATAAAAAACTAGGAAAATTTACCTATGAATCTCATTTGGGAGAATAGTGATTCATTTAGTTTTAAGAGTTTTCTTTTAAATGAATTAGTCATTTTTATTTTTGGAAAGGAGGATTTATTTAATTTGGTGCCATTTGAGTTTACTTGATTGCCCTTCTGTGAATATTTTTTCCAAATCTTTTAGTCATTGTGAAACAGAAATGGAAATGTTATGTGTGTTGGGATATTTTTTGGGGATTTGGGTGGGTCATTTTGGTAACATTTGCTGGGTGGATGTTTAACGTGTTCGGTATCGAGTGTTGAAACTCATTTTTTGGTGGTGGTGTTTTGGCAGGGGAAGTACGGAGGATGTTTGTTCCAATCCTGGGTGGAATTATCGCAAGGTACATGCATCGGTTTGTTATGTTTTATGTTTAATGTTTTCTGCATTTTGTTGCGTTAATTTCTGTGGTTGGTTTGGCGTGTTGCTTCATTATTGTGACCCATTTTTGTCGTTACGATGATTCGTTGTTGTGTTTTGTTGTGTTGTTTATTGTGTTTCGTTGAACTGGTTGGGCAGATGATTAAATGTGATTGTGTTGTTTTGTTTATGTTGGTTTTTTGACGGAAAACATTTTGGGTCATCATTAACGTATCACATGATGTTAGTACGTCTATTATGTACATATGTAGCGTGCCACACGTTTGTGGTGTGTTTTTTTTTTTTTCTTTTTTTGTGTGCCATGATTTTAGGAGGTATCACATTCGTCTAGGGTCGTAGCATTGTACACAACACACTGGTTGTCATTGTTTTAGCCCATCAACTGTTTGTGTTACATGCGTGTTTTGGTAATGTTTGTGTAATTGTAATGGTGTAGTTAATTTCAATTCTTATTTGTATGGGTGTAACATGTCCATTCTTATTAGTATGAGTGTTTTGGTAATATTGGTGTAATTGTAATGGTGTGGTTAATTTCAATTCTTATTTCACATTTGAAGTTTTAGTGTGTTACATTGATTGGAGTGTTACGTTTGAGAAAAGTACAAGGAGTTTTTTAGTATATTACATTGATTGGAGTGTTTTGTTTGGAAAAAAATACTCAAAGGAATTTTTTAGAGCATTATGTTGTTACATTTGGCAAAAATACACCAGAGAGTTTTTTAGTGTATTACATTGAAGTATTATGTTTTTGTTTATAATGTGAGATTTATTCCAAAGTGAGGGAAAATCCAAACCTCTATAGTGCGGATTGTCTAAATGTATAATTTCACATTTTGAGAATTCCACTTTTATCTCTAAAAAATTAATCCAAATATATAAGGGACTACCTTTTTATGTAATTTCTACTTAATAGGACCTTTGGGTTTGTGGAAGGTAAAATTATCTCCATATGGAAAGTGAGATGGTGCATCCAATCCTTTGTACTCTATAAAGACATACCACAATATCAGTGATCATTCCCGACCAGGATAGGTCGGGAGGACTCTCCGATGATCAAGGCAACACCCTAATAAGCTATAACATATAAATATTTTAAAAGGAAATAATTATGAAACAGAAGCTAATCAAGATTGAGTACAATTGGACTGAATTGGATTCACTCACTTGTCCCATTATACTTTGCATGCTTACCCATTTATAACTATTCTTGTTCAAATTTCATCCGTTGGATCTTGTCTTGATCGAAAGGTTTTTGCCTATACCTGGCTTTGGTTGGACATCTTGCCAAGTTGCCCATGTCTTTGATTGTTGGATCTCTACCGCATGGACAACCAAGATAATGTCTAACGTTAGTGGCCAACTTGTCGAGTATTATATACGTAGGATTAATTTGATTGAACGGCTCGGCCTTCTACTAGGCACAACCTATACCTTTGCCTTATTTGTTCTACACTTGTTACTGTTGGATGATATCTAATCCGAAATCTCTCATTTACTTTACAAATCTGCCTTTTAGAAGGTTATCTTTTATATTTCCTTGTCTCTCCACGTGCTTTGATTGGATGTCAAGCTGTTGCCAACTGTCCTCTGTGGATTACAAAGGACGGGTTTGGGCTTACTATTTTCTGTTTTGGGCTAGCATGATTGGGTTTGAGCCTGGACTCATATTTTTTCCCTCCACATGGTTCATAAGTAAAAAAAAAAAGAATTAAACAGTTCATAAAATCACATTTTGAAATTTATTAGTGTTTCACCCAAAAAACTATCGTAATGAGCAAAAGATAGTTCAACAAATAAAAGTGAAATTAACCAATAACCAATGTTATACAAAAATAATTTGTATATAAAATTTCTTACAAAATGTTGTTTCACATTTGTATTCTTGCATATGGGTACAAGAGAAAATAGGTTAGAATAGTAACCATGTTCCTTTCATTTATTAGAAATTCAAAAGTCTATCACTTTGGTTAATAATTATTAAAAATGTCATTGTCAAATTATTGTGTTATTTTTTTTAGAAGAATTATATATATAGCAATTTTCTCATCTGCATTTTGTTGCGTTAATTTCTGTGGTTGGTTTGGTGTGTTGCTTCATTATTGTGACCCATTTTTGTCGTTACGATGATTCGTTGTTGTGTTTTGTTGTGTTGTTTATTGTGTTTCGTTGAACTGGTTGGGCAGATGATTAAATGTGATTGTGTTGTTTTGTTTATGTTGGTTTTTTGACGGAAAACATTTTGGGTCATCGTTAATGTATCACATGATGTTAGTACGTCTATTATGTACATATGTAGCGTGCCACTATGTGATAATTTTTCCACAACTTAGTTAATATTTCAGAAGTCTCTCCACTCATGGTTAATAATTTTTTAGTTTAATGATTTAACAAAAATTAATTAATTTTTAGTATATAATTAAATCATTAAACACTCTGGAGATTGTGTCTTTGAAAAGTAGTTGAGCACTAAAAAGATAATGGAAGATCCAATGAAGAACAAGACAACTGCACTATTTGTGTGAACACAGTTCAACAACACAAACAAAAAATGCCAATGTTCATATCAGCCAAATGGATCCTCATCCTAAGAGAAACATTATGCTCACTGTTTGGCTGAAAAGAAAATGCAAGAAAGTGTGCCTGGCATCTGTGTGTGTGTGTTCACACTTCACATTTCACAATGAGATAACTTGTGCATCAATTTCTATCTTCCAACAAAGAAAATGCAAGTTTGCAAAGAAATTAACTCAATAAAGAAATTAATTATCTAAAAATTTACCTAAGAAATCAATCATGAGCCTCCCATCAGTAGCCCGACCGGCCGGTTTCTTGAAGTAGGTCATCCCATAAGGCCCGGACTGTGCGGGAAAAGCTGCCCAAAACCCGCCCGTGTCGGAATTCGAATCGCCAAAGTTGAAAATAGCCTCAAAAGCACATTTGCAATCTGCTAGTCGTCCTGATATTGCCATAAACATCGTAAAAACGGCTAAGAGTCGTCGGAAAGTTACTGGGTTGTTAATAAGTTTA